>PNEQ01102045.1:7980-23355 GCA_003012365.1 Medauroidea extradentata | reverse complement strand
GCTAGATACATCATTGACATTACACTCATGGGGATTTGCACCAACTTTAACAATTTTTTTCTCAAAAACTACTTGGCCCAGGGAGGAAAAATTTGGTACAGTTTCATAACATGATGGTATTAGCAAGTACAAAAAGTTTCATTAAAATCTGAGATGGTGGGTGTCATGGCCTGGTTGAACTGAAATGGAATGACCCAGCAGTTAAACGATGGCGGCGGGCCTCCATCCACAATGGGTTATCGTGCTGACCCACGGTGTCTTTTTCAAGTTTTCTGCAATCCTCATCACTTGCTACTTCTTTTTGCAGTTTATCTAAAACAACTTGCTTACGTTTCTGCAATTCGTCATCGTCCACGTCTACCTCTGCTGCATCTGGACCATAATCAAAATCGGGACCATGCTGAAATCTACGCTTTTTTTTTCGCGTGCACATGGTTCGCCTTGTGAATAGTTGAGCCATTTTGCTGCTCGTCGCTTTTCCTTCCGTTTGATTACTTTCTTGACTGTTTGCCCAGGACTTCTTCCATGTAATGTTTTCCAAGGACTTGGTCCATCTGTATGATTTAGTGCAGCTCCGTAGCAACGGCGCTGATAAGCGTGACTTCTAGAAAAGTCAATTCGTTTACCTCCCAAAAATTTACATATCAAAGACATAAGATTTTCTGCAGTGTTTGTAGTGCTGTTTTGTAGCAATCTTCCAGACTTCCTCATAACTGCATCAAGACACTGGAAAATTTGGTCCAGCAACTTTGTTTTTTCCAGCATTAGCAAATTATCAGTACTTTCAGTGTCTTTCCGTTCGCAATATGTTTCTCTGCATTTTGTATGGTCTCCAAAGACATGACGCGGACCATTTGCAATGTCATGTCTCAGCTGTTCCAAATTTCCACGACCTTCTCATATAGCACCGCGAGCAGCTGCAGACAGCCGAGGAATGTGTTGCTTCAGCAATTTTCTTGCTTGAATGTCATACTGTACATTAGCAACTAGCGTATGTAGCTTTGACGTGTAGCAACGCACGACGTGATTGGCACATTCCAACTTAATGACCTTCCATCCAAATGGTGCCCTTTCTCTGACACGAGCGTAAACGCTTGAGTCGCCATCGCCAATGAGAAATTTAGCCCATACTCCATGAGCCTTAAAAAGATGGTTAAGGCCTTCAATAATGACAGCTTGTTCCATAGAAGTAGATGTACCAGAATAATTGATATTACATTCATGATTCTGTGGATTTTCTTCCTTGGCGACGGCACATTTGTAGCAGAATTTGTTCTTAATGCCGATGTATAAAATTTTGTTGGTTTTTTTCCCAATAATGCACGCCTGCAAACAAAAAAGGTTTCGTCTAAGTTTACATTAAAAACATTAATTAATACATATCAAGTCATAAATACAAGTAATAATGTAATAATTCGGGAATACATTATTCTAGCATTTAAATTTTCTAATGGTCTTTGTCTTTAAGAATCCAAGTTGTGGAAGAATATTCCTTTACAGAATTACTTTACCCACAATGTTAAAGTTTTTATTGGTCATTTTAAAAGTATGTTTATAATTTATGTTGATCGTAATACTGACTGTAAACCTCTAAATTCGTCTTACAGTGTATATTTATTAGCCATTAGGGATACCTACCAACTAATAAATATACTAAGATCCGAATTTACGTTGGTCTTGTATAGGTTGTCCAAGCAGTGATTGGTACACAAAGACAACTAAAGGATGTTGAAGATGCTACTGAAGATTATCAGATTTTTCTGAAAAAATATTTCTCCTGTCTTATTTTAATAATTAACGTGTTACATTGTAACAAAAATATCTATGTTTATAGACTATCGATGCAAAATAATAAATAATAACCATATAATTTGTAAATAATTTATTTCTTAATACTGTATTGTTAGTAAAATGAAGCTTATTCTTTGTTATGCATTTCAGAATGACACTTTTATAAGGCGTCAAGATGTGTAACTGCTCTTGTCGATAAATTTATGTAGCAATGGATAAAGCAATTTTTCTTATGACTATGCCTTAACAATATTTAATATTAGTGGCTTGGTATTTATTGCATATGAGCAAAACTTCTACATTGTACCAATTCAAAGTTAGCTAAAGTATCTACAGAATCGCACTAATAGTGCCAAAACATTATTGCCTCCCAAAAAAGAAACTAACTTAACACAGCATTATTTTATAAATAAAAAATTCACAAAATCTCAACAGGACAACATAACTAGAAGCAAATTTGTGCGTGCGGCAACATACGTTTGGTTCGGAAGTATTTTCACAGCTTATATTTGAAAAATTTATTGAAAATAAAATTTGTGTTTTTGTTCAATTACAAGTAATGTATTCTAGGAACTGCCTACAATCTTAGTGGTCAATATACTTCAAACCTTATTTCCAAAAGCTTATTTAACTATGCACATTATTTAATGTGTCGCAGTACTATTTTATAAATACGGTAATATGTAATACCATGGTAAAATTTAAGATATTTTATTCTGCTAGGCAATAGTTGAAAACAGTGAAGTGGCATCGACATTAATATTTATTAGTTTGCAGTTGTCATCGGTATACACAGGTACGACATATTCGTCAATCGTCAAGGGGTCGGTGATACGGCATTTATGGAAATTATAAAAATGCATAATCAAAACTATAGTTACCACAAATCTTGTAATAAATATCTCTTGTTTGGTATCAATGTAACCTGCGGAACATCAGTTAAACAAATGTGGTAATTTAATCAGTGAAAATTCACATATGTTGACTATAGCTTTTACCAGTAAGTACCTGGTAGTCTGGCGACCTAGAAGGCCAACTGCAGAGTGCCTCTCTCTGATTGGCAGAGGGAAACTTTGCCACCCCCATGTGCTCGGAGGTGGGGAAGGGATGCCAGGCACACAGAGAAGAACGCGGGATGCTGCGGGGAGACACGAATGTGACTTTATATAAGTATCACGTATTTAACTCGAGCGGAAAAATGAGAATTGCTTCGTCGTCGAACTGCAGGGTCGGCGGAGAGTGTATATAAGGGTCACCAGTCGAGTGAATTTCCAGGTAATCACGGCCGTTTCCCCAGTCAATTAACTTCGTTAGTTATCAAATAATCCGCCGGAGTAAATATTTATTTGTTTCGGCTTAATGCACTTCAATTTTTCAAAGCCATCGCGATACGCAACCCGAAGTGTGTGGTTTAGTCGACACTTGATTTGCAACGAAAATGTGTATTTTTGCTTAGCTAGCCAGGCACATCAGTACCATTTCTAAAATTAATTTAAATAATCGAAGATACGGACTAAAGGCTAATAGGAACCTTTAAGCGGGCGTGGTACGTAATTCAACTCTAAAACCATTAATCTATAACTGTAGGTTTCTTGAAGCCAATTTGCAAAAATTTAACAATAGCAATCCTAGGCAATAGTTTTAGCCAACGTTTTAAACAAAATTGTTTCCAGTACGAACTTCTGAGGCACAATCTCTGACGCCGGAACCTCGTGCATTTGACTGCGGCGCAAGAGATCACGCTTAATGAATTAGTAATTCTGGATAAATATTTACTCGTAAAGTTGGCAAATACCATTACCTAGGATTGTCATTGAGTATTTTATCCACATTGGCTTCGATGAAAGTGTAGAAATCAATTGATGTTTTCAGCGTTTATTTATCTACCACGCACTCTTTAACAGACAGTAGCAAATTCTAACACGCATTGCTGTTCAGAATTTGTAAAAAATTTCATTTAATTTTAAAATTTGTATTTTTCTTATTCATTCTGAGTGAATTTATTTCCGCTCTTGGATTATGTTCTCAGGTACTGCTCGCTGAAGTTTCAGTGCTCCAAACAAACAAAGAATTTCCCAAAGTGGAAAATATGTCCGATATTTAAATTATAAAATTACATCCACAATGAACCCAAAAATTATGCAATAATTCCGGCCTGTGCTCTTTCAGTACAAGGCGGAAGACCCTTTTCAGTAGCAGTACTCATCCTGTATACTGTAATATCAGTACTTTTGTGTCACAATGGTAAATACGATTTTCTGTTCAGTGAATAAAGAATTTATTACATTTAAAAAATAATATATTTTTTTTTTTTACTTTGGAATGCATGATACTCGTACCATATATTAGTTTATGCTGGGTTTGATAATTTTAAGTGTATTCGGAACATGTTGCGTTAAAAATTAACCTTCAAAGAACTTTCTGTTTATTATTTCAAATAAATAATACCTTTGCATTTTAAGTTATGAGCATATAGGCTGTATGTATACTTAAAAATACACACACGTAGTCTAAACACACACACACACACACCTACACATATATATTACTGAAAAAAATTAAAAAACTAAACACAAAATTTTTCATTGGTTAATTTTTAACACTGCTATAACAAGGTTAATGCTTGAGCAAACTAATCTCCGTATATGTGTGTTTGTACCTTATGTGTGCATATGTAAGTATATAATCATACAATATATGTACACGTAAGTCTTGTTATAATATTTATTTACTTATTTTATTTGTCCAGGATTGGAAAAGCATATGTGTGCAAATAAACGTGTAAGGTGTGTTAAAAATATTTTGTACGCAGGCCAGCTCCGGTAAAAGAACAAAATGTCCGTGCACATTTTTCGTATTGTCAGATATAATGTAATTAAGGGTGCTGCCAACTCCGAGCCTTCGTCGAACCTTCATTTATGCCACCAGTGATTTTTCTTTCATCTCAGCGCGGCGCATATTGCTAAATGGTTAGTTAGGCATTTTTTTCAATACTCTAAAACTACAGGCTGTATTTTAACGGCCTAAACCATCACTGTAAAACAACTTAAATTATTATTGCGTTCGAATTATACATCTAATTTTTAAAAGCTATGTTTTCCTCTCCACATTAAAGGAAATGGATATTGTCTGAACGCAATATCGGAACAGATTACTGGAATTCACCGAATATAATTTTTACACAAAAAACCCTATCCTTACTCCAGCCATGGATCTGAGATAGGCAGAGCCCTTGATCTGTAACTAAAAATACGTACACTAAGCCAGTGATACAGTGAACTGACAACTCAAGTACAAATCCGAACTTACCATTCCGCTATTGGAGGAGAATCCATGTCCATACGATCTCTTTGGCCATCCACCATCAACGACTACAGTTATGAAAGGATAACCTTCATCTATGTCGCCTTTTTCTAGGGCCAACCCCTTCTCTTCATTTATTGCAGCAACCGTCTTTTTAGTCAGTTTTTCTTCCCACAACTGAAAAACATAAATAATGTAATTTTTTTACGCGGTTCAAGGAATATTGCATTATTAAAAATTATTGAAGAATATCCAGCACACCGTCTAGTTTCGTGATATAGACTGTCTGAGAAAAAAAGCAAATATATTTAATGACAACTTAGTGATATTTTCTTAATACCTCAAACCAAGGCCGTAGAACAGGTGTGGACATTCGCCTGGAAACTTGACCCCCTTGTTGTTTGGCTGCAGTTCACCAAGTTACCGAGAATATTGTGTTTTATTGGCGCTGCAGTTAGGGTGGTCGGACTCAAACTCCGCCCACTTCCCTCCAACTAAGATTAACAGTTTATCAAAACCTCCTTTTTTTTATAAATTTATGAAATACTTCCTTTGCTCACAATCCTAAAGCATGCATCATTATTTATTTTATAATGTTAACTATGGAAAAAGTGGGTGGAGTTAGAGGCCTACCACCCTGTCTGCAGTGCCAAAGATACACAACACTCTCGGTAACTTGACGAACTGCAGCGAAACAACAAGGGGGTCAAACAAAATACATTGGTAGATAGGCGAGTGTCCATATCTGTACTTCTACGACCGTGCTTCAAACCAAGGAGTACTTTTCATGAGTTGCAAACATAAGGTATGTTGCAATTCGTCATAAATAGTTAGATAGACTCATAACAACAGAATATTTTCATTCCTAGTTCCTGCGGCCCATATATATATATATATGTGTGTGTATGTATGTATATATATATATAATTTTTAAGCATAAAGGTGGCCGAAACTACAGTTGAACATTAAAAACATGACGAAAATCACCTCGTTTAAATGTAGTTGTATATTTATATAAACATTACTTAATGAAAAAATTTTTTTAATGTGTTACAAGGAAGTAAACTGCCAGATTTAAAGTGGTTTCTAATACTGTACATGTGGGCTAAAAACTTACCTTTTCCACCATTTTTTCGTGCTTCATAAAATGTTTGGCGGTTAGCACTGGAACATCTACTACAGCGAATAATTCTTCAGCTTGACTGTGCCCTACTCCTGAAGCTATAGCACCCCACACAAATGCTGTGTTGATAGTGTTTCCACTTTCAGGTGATGTGGTGTTAATTAATTTGATTTTGTCGCAAATTTGGCATTTGAACCGTAGGCTACTTTTCAAACCTATTCGAGTTTCACCCTCCAAAACGTACTTCCCTCCAGTGCAGAAAGACTTGTGGTTTGAAATTGTATCATACTGTCTCATGAACTATATAAGATCTATTACACGGCGGCCTTCAATTTCAAAACGTTGAGTTTTCCTTGTTTCAACAACCAATGGAGGTAACTCTTCGTCGCTGAAAGTAGAGAGAAATGTGATTCTGTTAAAATTAGCTTTAGTGATACAAGGTATGTTAACATAAAATCAATTTTTACGAAACATAATTACACAATAAATTTTATTCACGAAAGTAAAATAGGTTAAAAAAAATTACCTTGATTCGAAAGGGTCATCTAAAGGAACTGGTGTTGCAACAAGTTGAGAAACTAGGGGCACTCTCTTGGAGTATGTTTTCTGAACCTGTCGCAAGGAATATAGTGTACTGGAGCCAGCTTCTGGCGTGATTTCCGGTGTAATGCAGACTACTACATTCTCCTGTCGTGATTTTCCAAGATGTAGAGAAGTATCTAATCCGCTAAAAACAATATGTGTACCGTTGTTAAACCAATAACGTCAAACACAATAAACAAAATTTTACTTTCGTAATACATTTCTCACCTTGGTTCAGGAAATTTTTGTAAAGAAACTTGGGGTAAATTCATACCAGGAAGTGATTCTTTCTTGGCAGAGGTTTCTTTAATGATTGCTACTGGCAATGTAACCAAATCTGCATTTTTAAATTGCAGTGCATCGCTAAAACCTCCATTTTGTTTATCTGGTGATGCACGTTCTGACAATAAAGCTTCATCACTGGAAAAAAATGCATGGTTATTACTTTAATCCTAAATGCTAAAAAAAACATTGATAATATTATATTAATAGAAACTGTTATTACATCACTTCAGTCATCTCCTCTAACGGAACTGGTGTCGGAAACCATGAAGTAAATGGGGTACTTTTAGAGTATGTCTTTTGTTTGCTCAGGCATGGTGTATTTGGTGTAGCAGTTTCTTGATCTTCAGTTCCTGTTTGCACAGTTCTAAAATACGAAAGCAAAATATTGCATCACATAAACATATTTTTTTTCTGTGCAAGTAGAATAAGAAAGCAAAACTGAATTTTAATGTAAGGTAAGCTTCAATGACCAGTGGACAATGTATTTCACAAATTCATTTGCCACCTTACAGGGCGTGGTACGTAATTCAACGCTTAATTAATTAATCCATAACTGTAGGTTTCTTGAAGCCAATTTGCGAAAATTAAACAATAGCAATCCTAGACAATAGTTTTAGCCAACGTTTTAAACAAAATTGTTTCCTGTGTTACGAACTTCTGAGGCACAATCTCTGACGCCGGAACCTCGTTCATTTAACTGCGGTGCAAGAGATCACCCTTAACGAATTAGTAATTCTGGATAAATATTTACTGGTAAAGTTGGCAAATGCCATTATGTAGCATTGTCATTGATGTTTTCAGCGTTTATTTGTGTAGCACGCACTCTTAGCTGACAGAATTCGACAAAACCGATTATTCCTGTCCTTATCTAGGAACTTAAGCAGTTAGAATGCTAAGCAACTCCAGTTGTCGGAAGTATTGAACGCAGTCACAATGACCTTGCCTACAACCTGTTCGCATTTTCTGTGTAGTCTCCACATTCAACACCAAAATAGTCAATAAAAAATATAATTCCAGCTTTATTTTAATGTTAGACTACTATTCCAGATAGCAACGTATAGACAACCTTAACTAAGAATAATTATCCATGCACTTATGAACTGCAATATTAGTTATTGGAATCAGAGGTTTATGAAATGCACAACTTGAACTCTGTGGGACACTACCTAAGGACTGGCAGGCTTTAACTGTAGGATGTACCCTTCCTAACTTAACAAATGAACATTTAAATTATCCTAACACAGTGGTACAAAGGAAAAGACGTTAAGTAGCTCGGTCACTCTCTTAATATCTAAACCTATCCAGTTACTACAAAATAAACAGAGTATCTTCTTATCTAATGCTCCACTTGGAGCCACCCCACTACCGATAACCTTCAATAGCTCTTCCACGCCTCCGCTGTCTTCAGACATCTAAGAAACGTCATTATCAAAAAGCTGAAAGACAAAATCCGTAAAAATAATGTCGCAACTCTATACATAATGCCTGCTTTGACCTCGGCCATATCGTCCTAAAAATTGTTCTATGCCGACACCCTAATTTCAAAATCACAGGAAGTAGAGGTGGGTGTGGCTGAGGTGAGGAGGGAGCTGGAGTGCCCTAGTGAAGAAAGAATGGCATTCGAGGAGTCTGAAAGAAAGACTTCTGCTGAACTAGCACTCAGTGGCCGAGAAGGGAAGGTTGTAGAAGGGGCCGCGTAGTTGAAATCAGGACGCGGACGCGCTACTCAACGACCTACAAACGGGATGCAAAAGTAACTGTGTACTAAAATATCATGGAACTATCTGAGCTGCGTGTTGCCCGCTTCAATAAGAGGCCTCGACCACAGTTCTAAAATAAAGGCAAATGCAAAGAAAAACATATATAAAGAATAAGAGGCCTCGGCCACAGTTCTAAAATAAAGGCAAATGCAAAGAAAAACATATATAAAGAAACAAATATTATTAAAAAAATTTACGACCACAATATTTTTACTTACTGAGCGTTAAGCCACCCGTGAAGTTTCCAAAACATCTGTGGTCGGATCGACAATGCAAAATAAATACATGTGAATTAAGTATAACAGTAATAATAATGTTTTCTTTCTAACCAATTACAACAAACTGACACAGCCATATAAGCATTATTTGGCATAAATATTACGAAATTTCGTATTGATTACAAATAATTTTATGTCGTACTTTACACAATTTCAAAAAAAAAATTACCGTATGATGTAACGGACTTTCAGTTTCACTCAGATTGTTACCTTCTTTTAAGGCACTCTCAAGTATTCGTCAAATAGTTTAAAAACTAAATATCCTTCACGAAATTGGTTACAACAGTCTTACCATGAATTTGTTTCTTGGTTTTCTATAGAGCTTGTGATTTATCACTACGAACACAGAACAATGCTGGTAAGGATAAATTCAGCTAAACAAACTTGACTTAAAGTAACATGTTTAAAATACACAAAAAAAAAAGTGTCCTTACTTATAAGAGCCCCTTTTCCATGAATTGAAAGGCCAACATTATAGAATTGAATTGAAAATGCCAATGGTCATGAAACACAGACACAGTCTTTATTTTCAATTTACTTATAATTTAATTGTTATCCCGGGATTTAAGACGTTTCTCATAATGACAATCTAGCCCATATAAAAATACTATTTAAGCTGTAAAATAATAATTGCATAACAACATGGAATATTTCATTTTTGCAGAATGAAAAATCTTTCTACACTCGTCACACTCCTGTCTAGTCGACGTTTTATTCCCTTTTTTTATAAAAATGCCTTTTTGCCTCTTCATCGACAAAATTGGTTAAAGTGCTAGAATTTATTCATTAGAGTTCACTCACAAATAATTCAAAATAAATATGTAAGAGCAGGCAGCAGGCTTTGATTTATAGTAATTTCCCTGTACAAGCTTTCAAGAAGGCGTGTCAGTATGGATCCTGTATTTTCGGGAATAGAATTTTGTCCCAGTTTGTTTCAGTGCCTTACGTTCACATCTGCATTTCTGCTACATGGTTACTGTGCCGTATCTCATTTGACTGAGCCAATTACAAAAACTTTCCAGCAACACCACACGTCTGTGATTGGCCGGTAGATCCCAAGTTTCACTACAGTTGAAATATCCAATCACTGATCACGAAGCAGAACTGCAGATGTTCACATAAGGCACAGAAACAAAGTGAGGCAAAATTCTTTTCGCGAAAAACAAGGGTCCCTACTGATTAGGTATTTTTTGACATTACTTCACAATTTTTTCTTGCATTGTAAGGCTCAATAATAAATTACTTATATACTGTCTGATATTTGCTCGAAAATAGTAAATAGCACAGTATCTCACATATCCCTGCAAATATCACACAATATTAAGATAATTTACTATCTAACACTGTAAAATTAGTAGGAGAATAATATTTAAGGTACGAAAGGTCACAAAAGTGGGTAGTTAGCCTTCTTGAAAACTTGTTACGTGTAAAATATTAAAAATCCAAGATGGTCGGGCTCAATTCCCCTTAAATATCGCATGGAAACGGTATTCGAGGGCTAAGCATCACACACCTGACACCCAAACTGTGGGCTCGTAGGCGTTTGTATAATGAACCCTGGTAGATGACATGAAATGAAGCCCACTACTGAAAAGCGACGCAACGCGAAGTGCCGGGGAAGTGGGAGTTTTCAAAAAAAAAAAATATATATATATATATATATTGCCGAACTACGGAAACGCCTTCCACATTTCACACTTGTGAAAAATCGGGGACAGACCCTGCCGGGGGTCGAACACGAATCACCTTGGTGGGAGGCAAAAGCTCTGGCCACTGTGCCAACCGACACTGGCATGAAAATATTTAAATAAAATGAGCTTCTCTACACATTTTGCCCTAAATTGGCTTTCAGATTTTCACTTCGCATTGTAAGTAGTCCCTAAATCGACATTTCAGATTTATACGAATGTATGTAGGTAAATGTACACACGTTGTTCTGTACATTTTTTTTTGTTAGGTAAAAAATGGTAAATTTTTAATTCCATACAACTTAACAAGTGGAAACTAATTACTGCCCTATACAGTACTGAAGGAGAAAACCAATTAATCATAAGTCATGTAAATATATTGAGACATGACCGATTTTTTCAAAATTTGCATTATTTCAACCAGTTTTGATACCTGCGAAGGGGTAATGCGTATATATGTGCCCATCAAACAGGTCTATGAATTCCTAGCAGCGAAAATTCCACGCAATCCCATCGGGAATGAACCCAGTTTATATAAGGTAAGTGGGCTTAACGTCTCGTCGAAATTGAGGTAGTTAGAGATGACGGCACACGACTTTGACACAACGACAGAAACTGGGAGAGGAGGCGGCCAAGGTCTTTGTTAAGGAACCATCACAGCATCCCAGTTTATGTAAGTTTCCTACTCGTTGTATGACAAAAGCTCCTATAACAGCAAAATATAGAAATGTTGAGTTAATTTGAAATACTATCTCTAAAAAATCTATTTAACCAAATATTTTAACTATTTAAACTTACTGTATCGTTTCTACTTCTGGTGTACTGTTGTCCTCCACTGATGGAAGTTGTAACCTTTTCTTACTTCTGTCTTCTGTTTACACGCTTAAGTAGTTTAATAATTTTGGACCGTTTGGTACGTTTTCGTCCCTTCGTGACACCTTGGCGCCGCCTGGACATTTTTGTTGAACATTTCTCGAAATGGCATGTAATACATCAGATTGTTGAACACTGAATGTTACTTGGCTACATGAATCTGCATAGGTCTAATCGCAGTTTGGCAACAATGCTACAAGAAAGAAAAGGAATGGTGTAGGGGAAAGAGTAAGATTAACTGACCCGGAGGGAGGGGGGATGAGTCATGAAGAGCGGCAGGTAGACACAGGTAGAAGGTGTGAAAACGGAACACGTGAAGGGGGGAGGGATGTAAGGAGGTGACAAATACCACGTGATCAAGGGTGCGAGTGAGATGCTCTCTTATGTGAAACTGCGGAACTATTTCAGCTACGAAGAGAATGATTCTCTAAACAAACAACAGATGTGCTAGTATCGGTAACCTACTACAAGATGGCGGGGCCTAATTTCCCTTAAATGGATGTGTTACAAGAGAAGCGGTGCTTAGCTTTGACTTTACACCCCTTGAGTTGTCTATGGAACAATTAACCTGCCAGTAGTATACACTTTTTTCTGCCAGTACCTGTTGTTAAGTTTTCAGCAAAAACCTACGTAGATAAACAGACAGTGAGGTGGCACTGTGCTAAAACACACACTGGACCTGTATTCTTGAGGTCACAAGTTCAATTACTGTTCACGCCATTTTAAAGTTCATTTTTCCCTGGAGATTCAGGAAATGGGAAAAATTCTTAATTTTTATCATATTTTTATTTAAATGTGCATTCAGTTTCATGAACAATGGTACCATAATTTCTTTCTTTGCGTCTGTGTAACTCCAGAAGAACTTAAACGAAATGAGCTGTCTGTTTTGCGCGGCAAAAACGTGAACCGCCATGTTGGTGTCCCTGTGACATCACGATACTGTATATTTAATTGTACATAACATCCAAAGGACAGCAACATACGTTAAAGTCATGAAATTTTGTTAAATAAAGTAGTTAATGTGGTAAAATCCAGTATGGCTTGAACTCTGAAAAATATAAATGTGGATAGTAGTTCGTTTGCGCAGCAATAAAATTCAATTTACTTGGAATTAAATCTTAACTTTAGCGCCGTCTGATAAATCAAAGCGGACTGCATGGTTTAAGCTTCAAGAAGAAACCAAATAATCTGCTATTAACAACAAAAATACATTTTGTTTATGTAATGCTTTACTATGTACAACATGAAATGGTTAGCATAAAACAAATACAGTAAGTTCTTTTAAGTTATAATTGCTGTCAGTAGCTTGCAGTTTGCGACGAAATCCCTGCAGCTGTAGTGTTTTGGCTGTTCCACTGGCTGCGGCAACGTCATTAGCCAACAGGCGAGTTCAAGGCATCCGTGATGGCTGATAATTCGAGGGGTGGGCGGGGTCTTGCAAAACTTACCCTCGAGATGACAGCACAGCTATCTCAATGCCATTGACGAGAAACGTAAAAATTAATTACTGAGAGAAAAAATTTAGTTGTAATAAAATAATTGATCTGCCATAATGTTTTACCGGCTCGCGCAACCAGAATATTTGATCATAGTCTGTGCCAGGTTTGGTTAAACACATTCTAAATGTTAGCTCGATATGTTTATTTTTTGTACGCATGTGAACTTTGTTCGGCTGACCTTTCAAACCTAAACTTAGGATTATATACCGGATTTGAAACATTAAAATTAATTCACAGTAAGTTATTATCTCTCTGGAATTTAAATTAAATTTACATAAACTCAAACCTATAACTAAAACATCTCAGTGTGCGAGAGCTACTAATAGGCCTACATTACTGTCTTCACTCCTTTAAAATCAATTCAAGTGAAAAAAATCTTCGTTGTTGACTACCAAATCTACAACCAAGCATGCCCGAACAACGAGAGAATTCCCTGAATTAATTTTTACATAACCGGGTTTATTAAATTTTATTAGTTTTTAAGTAGTTGAAAAATTCCAATACACATAGTAGTGCCTGGCGTGCGGTGGCTAACCAAAACAAGTAAGACTACGTCATAAGTGTGTTAGCCAATAAGAACGCTTTTTCAATGTTTGTGGCAGCGTTTGAAAATATGGCATTTTTAAAGCTGAATAATTTGAAAATTACAATGTTCACGAGCTATTGCTTTGCCTGGCTGCATTTAGTGCCGAAATAATTCGGAAGAATCAGGAAAATATTAAACATTTTTTCTAGGAATTTTCCCTATTGCTCTGATGGTGCCTGACATATACTTCCCATCCTCCCCATTTGTTTCTTCCATAATGTTCTTCCACCAAGGTCCAAGGTGAAATGCAATTTTTGGCAATAAAGTAAAGAAATTAATAAAATAATTGTGCAGTACCACTTTCAACATGTTTTATCATAATTTTTAGTTTTTATTTAATCTGACATTCAAATGTTCTATGTATTTACAGAAAAGATCATGTCCATACTTATTACTTGTCGTATAAATTGCAAGTGCACTTAAAATATACAGCAGTCTACAACAGACAAGGTGTGTTTGTAATGGTTCTTGACTTTGCATGGAAACAGTTTTCCATTGACTTAAAATTAATTGAGATTACAAATGGTTACACACATAAAAATAATTTACTTAGGTGACTGCAAAAATAAATAAATGGTAACAAATCATCCAACCTGAATTCATGTACGAAAAATAAGGTAGTTAAACTAGGTTCTTGTTTTATGTAATGGCAGGTACACAAAATAAGTTTGATATTGTTGTGAATTGAATTTGTTACCATGAAGGTTTCAAACAATGAAACTTGACTTACAAGGGCTATCTGAATGATGCTGCATTCTTCATCTTGGCAGGAAATGTATACATTTTAGTACTGTAACAAAATGTTTTAGGTTTTAGAAGTTTTGTCAAATTAAAAAGAAAAATTTACGGAAACAACAAATAATTGTGTTTAGTATGTGCATGTGTAAGTGTGCATTTGCTTGTATGCATATTTATTTGTATATGTTTTGTATACTGTACATAGAAAAAATAGGCAGCAAATCACCTAACTGAAAACTTAATGATACACTTCCTTTAATCGAGCAAAGTGCCACGTTATTATTCTGTCAAAAGTAGATAATATTAATTTTGTTAAAATATGTATTGACTAGTATCCAGTACTGATCAGTGACGCTGCTAAACCATTGTACAAATAAATGTACTACTACTTCTGCTACAAGACTGTTTACTACTGTAATGTGTGGAAGGTAAAATAGAACCATTTTCAGAGATTATTTGATAAAATAAGTTGAGTGACAAAACCTAAAGAGACACAACTTTGGGATGTATTTTATTTGGGGCTGATTCCTGCTGAACTGAATGTAAATACATTTTCTGTATTCAACACAGATGATTTAAGGGTAATACATATTAACCCATTAGATCATAATTTTTTTATACATTAACTAACGGTAACTTCTTAAATTTATTTGTGCATAATGAAATGTTATCCTGAAAAATAATTTACATTACTTGTGTTAGACTTTTGCAATTGTATAACTATCATCCCTGAGGTTTCTATTCAAGATTTTTGTTAGGGCCTGAAGTAGCTGTGCGCACCCTTCTCTCTCTCTCTCTCCTCTCTCTCTCTCCCTCTCTCTCTCTCTCTCTCTCCTCTCTCTCTCCCTCTCTCCCTCCCTCTCTCCCTC
>PNEQ01102042.1:0-105504 GCA_003012365.1 Medauroidea extradentata | reverse complement strand
AATGGTATTGGAGTAGTAAAACCACTAACAGGCCGCTAATTTAAGCTTAAGGTAATAGCAGGTAATAAGGTGATGGTAGTCGGGGCTCGACAGGCCAACCGAATAGGTATTTTCAAGTAGTAAATACTAACACTAACCACTTATAAAACTGATTAGAGTCAAGCGAGGAAAAGTCCTTCTATATAACCATAAAGTGACGACCTAATAATTACTAACACTAAATGGCTTCTTTATAGCCAGTACCCACCTGCGGAGTACTTTGACAATTTTGTAATAAAGATGGCACTTGCAGCCGGTGCTCTTTTGCCGAGCACTTTTTAGTCACATTTTCACTAAATTATGACTTTATCCTCGCACATAGAGTAACTTCACAAAGTGTTAACTAACATGTATATTTCTTTCACAAACGACCACATGCACTATACTATTATATAAGGAACTCACGCACTACCACTCTACGAGTTTAATTAGCCACTCGAAAAACAACAACCACCTCACTAATAAACTAATGTACATGCACTACATTACATCACGCCAGTCCATGTGGCTGGTGGGAGCTTCCCTCCCCGCCGATATATCTACACGTAATTTTTTAATTGTGACAACAACTCCCCTCCAGTCTAAAATACAGGTCCAGAACCCAGCCAAAACATATACACGCGCCCCGCCGCCGGTTCAATGATTTGCAACTAGTCAGTCGGGGTGCACTTGTATTTACGATACACCCAACGAGTTATGGGAACTCAGGTTCCCGGTCTCGTGACTGCACGGCCATCTGATGGCATATGAGAATTCGGCGGCGGAGTCTCCTCATCAGTCGCACTCGTGTTCCTGAACCTTGTGTGTCTACCTGATGACGGGAACAGATTCCAGTTCCCGAAACGTCGTTTATACTGACTGTTTGGAAAACTACTGTGTTTTGTTTCGTCTCAGAATTTGTGTCGTTTGTTGTCTTTTCTGTTTGTGTCCGACATATTTGTGTTTTGTTTTAGTCTCATCGTTGTTTTGTTGTATTTCTGTTTTATTTTCTGTTTGTTCATTGTTTTTATCTGACCAGATTCCAGTTTTGGAATTTCTTGTTGTGTACCTATCCTGATGACTAAAACATACTCTGGTTATTTATGTTTTCTTGTATTATTTTTAGTTTTCCTTTTAACAGTCATTTATTTCGCAACGGAGTATGTCCAAGTAAATAAATCCAGTCATGCACTCCCATTGCACAGCTCTTTCAAAGATCATAAGATTGCATACTGTTATATACTATTAACGACTACCTAATAACATTTTTTTTCTGTGTACAGTTTCAGTCTTATCTGGTTTTTTTATAAACTTCTAAAATTTTGATGGCCATGGCATGGGATTTGTAAATACTGGAATAAGATGGGAAGTTGAAATTTAGGAGTACATGTAAAAATTATCGTATTCTGAAACAAATCTGAATAAATAAAAAAAAAATTATTGCAGCTGCTTACTAACGCCTAAATTTCAACTCTATTGGGATCGGAATACAGGAATACGTATGCAATTTGTATTCAACTTCGCATACCTAAGATCTAATGCTTATGTTAATTTTTTTAAAATAGGACTTTATTCTGCAGATAAAATAAAGTTTAGGTACAGTTTTTTTTGCATTAATTTCATATTAATATTTCTATGACCTATTTTTTTCAATAATTTTATAATGTTATGGATAACTAATTTTTTTTTCCCATTTCAAATTGCCTACTAATCACAAAACTCAATAACTTATAATTCACTAGAATTTATATTGAACTGCGTAATTTTATAGTACATAGACATAAAATAATAAACAATTGAATGAAGTTACACTGAAGGTTCGTTCATTCTTCTACAAATGTATTTTTTGTGAAAGGTACTAAGAAAATATTTTGCTAGTGCCGATAACCTTACTATATGGAGATTTAATTTTATTTGTGGACAGCAATATTAATATTTTCTGCTGAATATTTTTGTTTGATAAATAATTTTCAAATTTAAATTCGAATTCTTTTATAGAATATGTATAGCTTTCTTCTTTTTTTATTCACTTTATGGAACAGACTGTATTTATTATAAAATAAAATTCTAATATGCATCTGTAGATTGAGGTGTAAATGTTTTGTGAGATAGCGTGACCATGTGTTTGAATATGTATAGGTCGACGTTGTGTAATATTATATGTTTGTGTGTGTTAGTAGTGAAAATTTTGCGTCCAATTTACCTTGACGATGGAGATAATTGAAATGTACAGTTAAGAGCCCTGCATGAGTACTAGTTGGCGCCTGTAGTTGGTGATGGTGGTGTTGGTATTGGTGTTGTTGAAGCTGACGGTGCCTCCGGAGGACTTCGGCTCGATTCTCAGCGTGTTTGCTGTCTGCAATTGCTGTCCTTAGATTCTGTAACTTAAACATGTTTTCTTAGAGAAAATTCTAAATAAACGTATTTATTATGTTTCACGGATAACTATTTCCTTTACTTTGGCTGTTCTTTAAATTTATAACTACAATGTTATTACTGTTCTGTGGGTTAGCTCTCCCTCCATATTTAAATATGCCATTTATACAAAATTTTAAATAAATACCATAATTGGTCTGCCTCAATTGAAATATTATTGCTCAGTGGGATGTAAAACAATTTTTATTACTATGCGATGCCGTCACTATATTAACTTCTTAAATACTCTACAGAGAAAAATTTTTTATCAATAAATTACTGTTAAAATGCATTAATATTACCTACTGTGTGTGCGCATGCCGGAATATTTATTATTTTACTAATAAATTATTTTATCAGTACCTATATATCACTGTGATAAGTATATCAATGTTACCTACTGTGTGTTCGTATATTAATTTTATTATTTATTAAATTGTTATTGAACATATGGATCACTGTGATAAGTATACTGGTTGTAACATAAATGTTATACAAATGTATAGGCCTAAGCAGTCACGGGAAAATACAGGTAGATATAATTAATATATAGTAATTAACAGAAAAACGAAAGACCACTTCGGACACTAAAAAAACTGCACTCATGATTCGTTTCAGAAGAGCGACCAGAGTACTCAGGTACCTGGACATAGTCAATGTGTAGCATGCCTACCCCCACATTTACAAGGACTCCCAACGCCTCCATGGACGTACCCTATGGTCTGATAAGCCACAGCACCAATAGGACACAAAGGTGGTCTCTCTAGGGCAGGGCACCACTTCTCCCAGAGACCAAGATAGCACATCACTTCGCGCGATTCGCCGACGATAGAAAAGGGAAAGGAAGAAAAATATTCCCTCTGAAATGAGTGACTAAAAACTGAAAACCTACATCCCGTTATGTCAAACGAACTGAAGAAGAGTTAGAGTTTAACATAACGAATCTCGTTCCAAGCGAATTATTATCATTTATGGTATCGGGAAGGGAATACTTATAATTGAATGTGTCTTTTATTATTATATTAACGTACTGTAAGAATGTGGATATCACTACTGCTTGTACTGTTTGAAATGTTACACTAAACGAACGTGTGCATGCCTGTGTATTATTATTAAAATTGTTTATTATAATTAATATCATTTGTTTGGTATGTAATAACTACGCTGTGATATATAACAAGTAAATTATTATATCTGGTTACTTTATCCCATATCTGAAATGCTGAGTAAAATTAGTAAGAGACAGTTACATAAAGAAAACTATGTAGTCAAGAGAAATTACAGGACGAACACAAGTCAAAAATCGGCTCTCTAGCTCACCATAGGGGATCGGAGGCTAGTCGTACTCAGGTACAACTGCCCAAAGGTCAACTGTGTCGCAATCATGGATCCACAGCTGAAAGTCCAAAACTGATCCTACTGCCAGCTCGGCCAGTAGAGCAAAAGGGGCGCTCCCTCTACCTGCAGAGACGAAATTCGCATGTCAGATGTGCAAATCGAAGAAAAATGAAGGAAATAGAAGGGATCTTCTAATGGCAAGAACTCACTCCACTGTATAGGTTCCTACCTAACAGTTCTTTCATCCGTCATATTCCCCCATCGCTGCTGCTGTAACAGAGGTTTTACGTCTGCTACCTCAAGATTGGCTAAGTCCTGGGCCACAGTTCTGAATGAACATAACGACTCTCATTCGTAGTACTTGTGTTGCCTCATATATCTTGGGAAAGTGAAATAATAATGAAATGATGTAAAGTGGATAGACTAACTAACATCTTCTAATATGTGAGATGGTAACGTAAGTTAAGTTTGTCAACCTGGCCTCGCTTCGCCGCTCGGCTCACGTTGGCAGTGGTGTAAGCTGAGTTGCAAATTCCTTGTAAATTGTTCGCCAACGCGTGCGTGCGCGCGAACTGGAAGAAGCTACTGTATGAACTCTGCCTTCCATATGGCAGCGAAATAGTAATATCATGCAGTATTGAAAATCTATTAAATGACTGTGAAAAATTCAACTGGCATTACATTAAGAAAATTACAGGACTCGCTTTAGCGACCAAATGAATGATACTGAGACTTTAAATGTGTTTTAAACTAAAATATGTTTTACATTTTATTTTAAATGCTGAACGTGGTAATTACCTATTCTAATGAAATTACATAATTACGTCACACACAGGATAATTATTAAGATATAAATACATTAAAATTTTATAAAAAGAAAGTTTGCAATTATATTTTTAATTGTTTTAAATTGCTATATTAACTGTATTATTAAATCTCAACATTTATTTACTGATAGAACTATAGAAATTATGTTTTAATAACAACTAAAATATAATATTTGATTATGAAAATTGGCTTGAACAGAAATTTTAATGTTATAACTAAAAATTATTCTCTGGTTCGGTGGGTGGGAAAATTAATTCAATTAATCAAAGATAATTAATTAATTGGGAGACAGAGGTTGATTTAAATGTTGCTTGCTACGAGATTCATTTAAAAATCCGACCATTGGAGATTTTAACTTTATATTTATACGAGAATTTACAGGTGGGTGGGGAGGGAAATTAATAAATTAATCATTTGACTAAATTTTAAGTTAATTAATTTGAGGAGATGGTGGCATGGCTGTGAGAAGTGAGGAGCTTAAGGCGCCTGCACCAGGGGTTATTTAGATGTTATTTAGGTCTAAATGACTTTTCAGACAGTTACCATTAAACTGGCATTTACTATACTACAATGGCAGGTACTCTGAATACAAAATAGTTTACAATGTGTTGTATTTATTTAGGAGGGGAACGCAATATTACTGATTATTAAATTATTGTGTTAAGTTGACGTTTGCTGCCAAATAACTAGATCTGACGACCTTACCGAAAGCTGGATTGATGGGGAGACGGCATCGACGGACGAGCACGCACCCGCCGGGACTCGACCCCGAGTCCCGGCGGAGAACTGCACTGCTGTTGATCTGGTGAGTGCTGGTGGACGACAGACCTCGTTCACTTGGTAACCGTGCCATATATCGGCGTACTTGTCATCAATATTGTGCAACTACGAAGGGGGTGAGGTGAGTTACTGTCTTCCGTGCTTTCCCAAAGCTGGCTGGGCTAGTTGCAGCCCAAACCTCTTTCGCTGTCCGGCTCACCAGGCAATATCATAACAGTATGCTATTCTGGCTGCCTCTGCCATTTAACAGGGTGTTTAATAAGAGTTACCGCGCTGCACAATTGTTTGTACTCTGTTACTTCTCCTTAGCCATTTCTGGGCACTCGTTTACCAACAATGAACTTGGCATGATGTGTTGTTGCGGTGTTTGTGCCTTTCCGGCACACATACGGCCGTAATTGCCCTAACAGTTTATTTTTGTTATACATTGCATTGCCTAGTTTCATCGTGTAGTCTATGGGAATAGTTTTTGTATATTATTCTACTATTTCACAGTAGCTTCCTTTCTTTGAAATGTAGTACTACGTTTTCCTTCACCTTTCATCCTCCTCTGGTAAGTACCTTTGTTCAGAGAGTTTCTCTGTTTATTATGTTTTAACATTTGATTAATTTCGCGTTCCTTTTTTAGTAAGGGTTCAAATGTCGGGCCTCACTTTCCTTTTGGCATTTTCAATCTCGGAATCGTTCCATGTCTGAGGCTCGTCCCAGCGATTGAGCTTGTGTATTTGGTATTTCGTCACAGTTGGGAAAGCGTGTACACATCTCCATTCTCCAGCGTGCAGTGTGGTGACCTCGGCAGCACTACAGCCGTTTGTCGTTAGTAACCGCCTTGAACCCTAGTGTGCAAAATGGCAGTGTTGTGCAATTTATTGCAAGTGCTACATGTTACAACGTTCTTACATGTGCTAGCATGCCACTGAGATGCTGTACAGAGGCTAACAGATACTTCTGAATAACTAAGCAATCTCCTTGAATTTTAAATTTAAGTTTTTAGTTTGTCATCCATAAGCGATTTTCTGAAACTTACAGTCAATTCCTGAAATTGTTTGCAATTATTTAGACATTTTAAGTCAAAGAGAGAAAATATTTTACTGTCAAGCATTCATTAAACTCAGTATTTACAGTTTTTATGACATAACAATATCAGTGCATTATTTAGTGATGTTATTATAGCTTAAACCTGTATGAATGAAAATATTTATTTGTATTCTTGCGAAATGCCATTGAAGACAACCTGATGTATGTGACGTTAAATATATCTGCTGTTCTCAAAACCAAGCTCCTTAGTCGAGTATTTATAGATATTTACGTTTTGAGCTCATTTTATATAATTTTCTGGTGTGTATATTAAAACTACGCAAACATTGTAGTTGGTCCTACGTTGACTCTAAAAATGTAATCAGCAATCATAACTTGTTAATTTTACAGTAATTAATTACATCGTTCAATTATTATTACTTTGATTGTGAATAGTCATGTGTGATCATTCTTAAGATTCAGAATAGTGCAGAAAACTGCAGCGGCCAAGTAGTCAGACCACCTGCTTGCTCCACTCCTCCAAGGCTAACTGGATTCGATCCACATTGGAGTTGATGCCTGATTTTTTGCACGTGATATATGTAGCCACTGACAGGCAAGTTTAATCCTGGTACTCTTGTTTCCCCACCCTTTTCCATTCTGTAGCTTCTGCTGTGCAAGGCCTTAACTCATGTCATCCTTCAGGGTACACAGATGCCCACTGGCACCTGGTCACAATTCTGTAGACTGTGTGCGATGCTCTGTCATTGGATATCCTCACCATACCATATTTATTAAATAAAAAGTGGATGTTAATTTGCATCTTGTGCTAACACTTTCGGTGTGACTTTTGACTTTTGTGTTGGACTGCAGGGTTTAGTGACAGGACGGTAGCATGTCACTTACTAGTGTCACTATTTGTCATTAGTTTGTCATGTCTTCTGATTTAGCTCCAACTCTTACATTGGCTGTATACCAGACTGGCAAATTTATTATGCTGAATGATATTTTAGAAATTTCGTAATGAGTGCTCAAGAAAGATTACGTCATTACAACAGCATAATTTTAAAAAAAGTAGAGCTTTGAATATTCGTAAACGTATTTATTTTCACATTGGAAACTAGGTCTGTCAAAATACATTCAACCGAAAAACACGCACCGAATTAATTCCCAACTTTTTTTTTTTTAATTTTGTCATGCCGGACACTTGTAACTATATATTTCCTTGTTATTGAATTGTCAATATATACAGTCAGTCCACCAGCGGTATTTCCTGCGTGTACTACTCGTAACAGCAAATATTTACTTCATACATTTATTAATAATAACTATCAATTATCTTTGTGCGCCTAATTAGTAGTTCTACCATCAAACGTTTATATAACCAAGTTGAAGGTTAAGATTACTCTGCAACAGGCCAAGTAGCAATAGCTGCCCATGTAAAAATTATCCTTACTCTTTCCCTGCCACTCTGGAAGCCAGTTTCGTGCCTTATTTATAGCCATAGTAAAACAAACTTTGAATATGAGAATCTGTTCGGATGGTATAAGTACGTAAGATTCGTAGTATGATGATTCGTTTGGATAAAGGACAAACATTGATGACTGAGCCTTAAATATTTACCGTCAAAGCTTAATTAAAAATAACTAGAATAATTAATCCCCGAATATACAGAGATTGTGAAAATTACACGTAAAGGTATAATGCAGAATGTTCACTTCCATACGTGGTCTAAGTGGAAGAGATCTTGAAACTGCGTATGCTCTCCAGCAAGAGAAAGTGACCCCCTCTTTCGTCGCCGAGCGTTAGTAGTAATTTGGTGGAAAATTGGTCTTGTTTACATCCGGCGGTGTTACAATTTTTTACAATTATTTACGTAAAATGATGTTAATATGGTAAGCTGGTATCGTAGATATTTTTTTCGAATCCATAAATGCATTGTCGTGTATGTGGAACTGTTTATATAAGTCGTCTGAAAAAAAAAATTATGTGTGTTATTGTTTTAGTAAACACATTCGAAAAAAAATCTATAATTTGGCGTCCTATAAAATTTTAGAATTGTTGCAATGTGTGTCTACATGTAAAAGATTGAAAAACTAAATTATATGGTTAAAAATGTGTTTTAATACAACATTGCATATTCATTATCTGAATTTTCAATTGAATCAGGAATCTGCAAAAGGGACCAAGACCAAGTGAGTAGATTGCTGGGAAACAACAATAAAACTTATTACAGTGGATCTGGGAGTGAAACTGGTTATCAATAATGGATAACTTGAAAGTATAGTGTGTGTGGAATAATATGAAACATAACTGACATTGACACGCATTTATATTTAATTTTTTTAGAATTATGGGAATTTATACCTTTTAAAATTTAAGTATCGTTTTTTTCGAAGAATGACACATTAAACATAATGCCTTGAGTGTATAATAGATCAATGTTGGTATATTCTAGTGAAAAACTAATAATATGATACATAGAAACATAATTTGCAGACACAACACCACCCAGTACCTCTTACCCATAAAGCAGTATTAAGTATTACATTATCAGAGAAAGCATAATGTCTTTGGTTTAGATTATTGGAACCTTAGTTTATGTAGTGAAAAAACTACTAAGCCACATTGAAAATTATTATTCAACTACAATCATGTAAGTCATAGCCTAAACAAAATAATGCACTTTTAGCACATTCAATGACTAGTTCGTTTAACGTATTTCTCGTATAGGACTGGGTTTCCTTTGCTGCTGACAGCCAAGAGAATGTTGGAGAGTCAAAATTTCGTATAACCTGAATTTTCTCAAAAAGTGAAGTTGATCCCTTTTGCAAATTCCCGATAAAATTTTTTCCTTCTATAACAGGCGATTCCTATAACAACTACATATTTTAAACTGTGCAATCTTGCTAAGCCAAATACAAAACAACACTATCTTCCACTCTAAGACTACAAGTGCTGCGACAAAAAGAAGGTACATATTATTCCACAGTGTCAAGACCTTTCCATCATGGACCGTGCTTCCGTATGAATTATTTGTCTAAGGTCGTACGTGCTTTTTTCGATTGTCTGCTTTGAACGGTTTAAATACAAAATATTTCCTCATGGTAAATGAGATATATCCCACCCCCCGCAAAAAGATACGTTTTATAAGTTTGACGTGTCTGTGTGTGTATCTGCGTTTCTTGCTGTGGCAACGTAGCTCCCAAACGAATGCACCAATTTTGATGCGGTTTTTGTTTATAAGCTGACATGATCGAGATGGTTCTTAGCTATGATTTAAGGAAATCTGTTCAGCCGTTTAAAGATAATGAGCTCTTTTCTAGTTTTTAACTATTTATTCCAGGAAGTGTTGCTTAACAACTATGCACTGAATGCAGCTACATAATCATTGTCGTCATTTTCATTATAAACGATGAATCCTAGACATTTAATAGTTATGGTAGTGTGTTTCAAAATTTTTGCAGTTCAGCTAAAGCATATTTGTCATGAGGATTATTAAATTACTTTCTTTGATAAAGTTGACAAATTGCATAAACCAGCAAAACTTCTAAACGACTTAAGGCCATGTAAGCATTGCTCTGGCGTTTTTTAGATCGTGAAATAATGGTATTCCTGCAATTATTGTTTGAAGATAACTACGTTCTACACAACTTCATTTAGATCTCTGCAAAGTCTTTTAGTCAACACATACCTCTCTAAACGACGCTGTTTGTCTTGTGGACTTTCTGGACTGCGCAGTTCAGCCTTTCGAGTAGCTTCAGATAGCCAAAAACTGTTGTATTTTAGGAGTGTAATCTTAAGGATGCATAAACGTGCGTCTTTTGGCTTCATTTTGAACTTGTTTTATTTTTTCTCCCAATCACAATTTTTGACACTTTCAACCAAGCTTACAAAAAATATCATGAGAAACTATTAAAATACACTTAACGGTAATTAAACTCTGCAACTGTAAACTAACTCTGTGAAATAACCACCGATACATAAAATAATTACTATTATCTTCTAACCAATTTTTTGTTTAAAAGCAATGCATTCCAATCACTTATTTACAAACAAAATATTAAAGAAAACAAAAGAAGTACAAATAATAAATAAATTTGTATTGAAACACAAAACGTGTTTGTTGCACTACTAAAATTTTTTAAAATATTTAGTGTATGCGAGCAATTTAAAAAGAATGGAAAAAAGTGAAATTAAACATTTCAAGCAACCCTCGACATAAAAAACTCCAAAAAGTAAAATATCTATATAACTTCTTTCTTAGCCTTTCAACTTTATTAAAGTTCCTATTAATATTTTAATTAGGAGCGTCGTCACGTCGGGGAACCGCTAATTAAATGAAATAAAAAATACAAATAAAAAGAATAATGATAACGATACAAGTATGTATTATACGACGACTTGCTATATGTAAGCAACTTTGCCATGTAAGAAAACAAAATTATCCAATTGTTTAGTTTTCAATCTTGATTAATTTACTCTGAAAAATGAGCAAAATAGACACAACTGCCAAAGACATCTGCATTGACGAGTCTGCCATTAGGGTCGCGGGATTATGTGATGCTGTACCACTAATATGAATAATACAAAAAATATACAAAAATATTACGTTTATTTAAAAAGCAATTTACAAATATTTGCAAAAAAAATATTAAACAGGATCAACAAGCATTAATGAATTATACAGAAGCAAAAGTAAGTTTAGCCAACGGCCTGTGTTTAAGAAGGCCTAAGTTACATACAAGACATTTTCTTAAAATTTGACAGCTGGTTACAAGCCTCGACTGAGAACAGAAAATTTACCACGACACTGACTTTGTTTAAAAGGTACAATAAAGCTCGTACATTAAACACGCAGGAGTCTTTAAGCATGCACTCACATATTCATAAGCGTAATAAACGAACTGTAAAGCTCTACAAAATTCCAGAGCCTAAACAGCAAACATGAGCAGTATTGGTTGTGCCTTTAATAAAGTGACCGTCGAAACGAACGAGCAATAATCACATACACATCAAATATAAATGTGATACATTTAAAGTGAATGGCCCCAGTTTCAAACAACACTATATATAAAAGTTTACAAACATACGCTAAAATTTAAATATGTGGATTACAAGAAATACTTGGGTGACACACCCAGAACAACTAAATATTCGACAATACAAGATAACGCGCCTCAACTGCGCTCGAAGGAGACTAACACCGAACAATTTAAAAAGACATATTCAATATTCTTGTAATGGGTCTAGCGACGTGCAAATCTATCCCTCTCGGTCTAACTTTTTACTAAAAAGTCTGAATTATCTTAGACAATTAATCACACTGCACTCAAACTCCGAGTGCGAATTGCGCAATATCAACTAGTGCATTAACCATGTACAATCGTAAATGAAGGGCAAACATTTAAATTTATTTGCAAATATTTAGTAAAATGCATGACAAATCAACTGAGCTGAGTCCTGTCGGTGCATATCAGAGGACCTGGTTCACTTAGGCATACAAAATAATTACGCCTTCACAACTTGCTACGAACTGGTTACAATATTTCAAATATAATGAATAGTTTACAAAACCCTCATTGAAAAGAATGTCTAGGAAAATTATGTTACCGGTGTGTGAGCTCCAAGGGAGACAAGCTGAAAAAAAAACATTAGCTGTGGCACAAAGGCTCATCAAATTAAAACGAGCAGATAGGAAAATTCTACTATTTTACGCCCGACAACATTTTAAGTACAAAGCAATTAACATACAGGAAGGAATTTCGAAGACGTGTCCAAACTGAATTTTGAAAGGACAATAATTTCATTTTACAAATTACAAGGAATTTAACATGACAGTGCCACCGCCAACTGTCCACAAGGTCTTAAACTCCAAACTACCAAACAGAGGAGCGCATGTACCTTAGAGATGTCCCATCGCTACTGGTGCCAACACAGAAATAGTATTCTTACACATGAGGGCTCCTGGAAGGCGTGGCCACCGACACCCAAGGTGCATGCGCTAGCAAGAACAGGGAAAAGGTTGTGTATATACATAGGGAAATTAAACCTTTCGAAAATATTGGCGAAAAAGATGGCGGCCTAAGTCATGTGATCGCCACAGGGCCCCACTGTCCCTGAACACTCTCCAGCTGTACTCGCGGTTCAACACTTCCGCTCCCCTTGCCGATTACCTCGCATTATGTGCTGCTATCAAGCGAACACCTCTTATATAATTGGCCCAATATCGAAACACTGCATGTACTTAGTAGACCTTGTAAGACTGATGTACAAAAATTAAGTTCATAAGTACTACTTAAAACTAGTAGGTATTGTATATTTTGTTACCTATGTGTAACTAATAATCCTTCTTCACACAGCGGTCCTCTGACTTGATGACGCTCATCATCAAAATTTGATATAGGTGGGTCGGGATAAAGTGAGCACTTAAAAAAGCCCTGCTATTTTTTTTTATTTTTAGACAGTTGGTATCATTCCGCAGGTAACAGATACCGATGGGTAAAGACCTGAAAAATTCGCGATTTCATGGGGTCGCAAGCTAGAATTCCATCAACCGTAAATTTGTGTGATTTTCACAATTGGCCTTTGACTTATTTGACACCTCCTGAAAGTCTCTGAGCCAATAATGGAAAAGTAACAAATAGACACGTAAAATCACTTTAACATCAAGCAGCTAATGATCATCTGCTATATGATTCAGTTTACAGATATCTTTGCAGGCTAGCTTACAGGTCAGTGAACCCGCGAATTTTTCCGGTCTCTACCGATGGGAGATATCTAACCTCGATGGACACATCGCTTGATGTTTGCGCGTGGAAGATAAATTGTGCAGTCGGTAGGAACCTCCTTAGTTTATTAAAACAAAGTTTATTAATTATATAAAGCTTGGAACTACATTAAGCAATTAGCTGCCAAATGTATAATGAGTAACATAACTATTGTTAATGTTGTACAATATACAGTAACTGCTATTGATATTTTTTTCAAATGTTAAAACTTTAGTGCTCACTTTATCCCGAACCACCTATAGGAAATTTTAATTAAGTTAAAAGGCCCAGAGAGAAATTTAAGTCTTTATTTACTTTTTACAGTAGTATGGGGACTGTGGGCGTGCTAATTCAACTGGGAGCAATACCAGCACAAGATGCATTTGAATAGCATTGGTATCTGCTCCCCCGGGTGCAGCAAGGGCTCTGATTGGTATATAAGGTCATTAGGGGGGGGGAGCATGGTCTTGGCTGGAATTGGTTGTTGGGGTCTTTTGGTACGAATACCACCTAAGTGTCATGAGGCCTGTGATTGGCTGAGAGCTTAAGCCCCGTCCCTTTGGGGAGGGAAAGTGAGGGGAATTGAGGGGAATGGACCCTTTTGGTACAAGTTGTGCCTAACCGCCATGAAGGAGAAGTGTATATCCCTGTATTGTACTAGCATACGTCCCCTCCCCTGCAGATTGTCTAAGACTTATAGCATACCCCTGAATTAAAGCATACCCTGTAGCCTCTCCTACTCCCACCCTTCTAACTTATAGCATACTCCTGCATTAAAGTAGCCTCTCTTTTCTCCTCCCTCTCCTTCATCCATATAGCATACCCTCTCCCCTGTCTTAAGACATACCCCTCTAACCTCTTCTTCCCCTACCTTATAGCATACCCATCCATCCTTATAGCATAACCTTGTACCACCCCTCCTCCATCCTTATAGTACACCCCCACCATAACCTTCTAGCATGCCCTCTCCAGACCATCCTTATTCCCTCCCTATCCTTATGACATACCCCCTACAGCCTAGCCTTAATGTTAACCCTGAAGCCTTTACTTAATACTACACAAGTTTTAGCATTATGCCTCCTGCATACCACTCTCTCCCCTCCCCTGAAGTCTCACCTCTAGAGACGTCCTCTCCTCTCGGCTTCCGAAGCTCGACTGAGGATGGCTGGACGAATCAGCAGTATAAACTGGTAGTCCCCATCCTACTCCAACCAGCAGTATATAAGGTAGGGTTATATGATCGCAAGTATTCAGTTTGCAAGATGTCGCTGCTGTTTCATCCTACAGCAACATACACAGGTGTTACCCATGGTTGCACCTCGATAATGTACATGCTGCCAGAAAAGGAAGAAGATGATAATATGGGGTCACATACATACACCGAGTCATGCGATGGTAACGAGCATTGGTTAATAGCGCACAACCCGTGCATGTATGAACGCTCGCAAGATGTGACTGATTGCTGTGAGGAGACTTGTGTGGTGGCAGCCATGTTGCCGACTACATCTCTACCATCTGCTTCAGCCGACAAGAGTACTGTGACCAAACTTTTAAATTGAGTAACTCATTCTTCGTCAGGAATGATGAAATGATCAAAACCACACCTATACATACCACAATTTATATGAAAGTCCTTAACAATTGTCAAAATTCCAAACTTATCACACCAACAGTATGAACACATTTCTTTGAACGTGTTAAGTGTCATATCTGTAGTAACATGATCTGCATACACTTGACATAATTCATGTTGTCTGTCTTTAACAATACCACAATATTAAAATTATCTCTTAAATTGTGTTACGAGGTTCTAGCATAACTTTGTGACAAGTAAAAACAATTGACGCCCCAGTGATGTCCAAAACTGAAGAACTTTTAAATATCGCTTCGTGGTTCGGCTCAAACATCGTAAAATATGAACATCGAATTAGGTAAAGCATCTTTGGGCGACACTGTTTGTTCCTTGTCGCTGTAGGGAAAATATTTCATTCACTCAATAGAGTTTATAATTTTCTCCAAATGCTTGTATTTGTCTTGATGTAAAGTTTTGGAAAACACATACACATTTTCAAACTTTAAGCCATTCGGTTGTCCGAGTAAACTCAACATTAAGCACGATTTGCCACAAGAGTTTGGTCCAGATATGGTCGCTTATACATTATGCGGTAGCAATGGACCATGTATTCCTACAGTGTTGTGTTCTTTTTCGTCATTTGAAATAACTACTGGCAGTTCATGTTCTTGCTTAGTTATCATCATTGGTATTGAGCTAAATCATACATGAGCATCGCTATATATACACTACACCACAGTGTATAACTATGCCTCATGCACACAAGGTAAAGAAAGGACGCGGTTTACTTAGTAAGCTTATAAACAACCTATCCTTCGAAGCTCATATTCCATCATATATATATATATTTTTTTTTTTTTTTGTGGACCTGGGACACGAGTTGCCACGAGTTTAGAGCACTGAGATAAGGCTCTTAACAGGTTAGAAGAAACTTGCAAGCAGCACAGTATTAAGTATTTCAATACTAATGATCTCAGTGAATGCCAAGCAGCAGACCACGAGTTGGCAACCCGAGCAGACGAAATATCGAAATCACTGGAGCCGAAATTTGGTGAAAAACAGCATCTTTGCTAGTATCGAAAATTATGAAAACTAAATTAAAAACCAGTGCTGTATATATAAAATAAACTGTAGCATAGGAAAGCATAAGAAAGGTGGGATAATCCCATTACTATTTCCCGCATTAGCAGCCCGCGGTGCATTAGATGGGGGAGCTAGTTCGATTGCAAAATCAATTCGTCGAAAAACGCTAATAAAAATCATTTAAGTGAACTAATGGAATCTTTAGCCGCTAACACAAATAAACAAGTGCGGACTCTATTTAAGACCATATCGACAAGGCAGAGGTTTAAAAAAATGCAAACGCGAATATTAAAGAGTTTACCGCGACGTGTGCTAACAGATAGAGATTGGCACAACCATGCTAAAAAACTGTGCATACTTTATTTTCGGGGCGTGTACATGAGGAACAGTCTTCCTCGAAAATCACACCTACGTGAAAATGTAATAGTTAACTTGGACGATCGCAAAGGCACTGGCAGGCACTGGGCGTGTTTTGGCAAAATAAACAACCATGCACATTACTACGACAGTTTCGGCGTCTTGCGCCCACCAAAAGAGGTGCGCGCTTACTTGCAGGGAACCAGAGTAACGAATAATTACTTGACCGATCAGTTACCTAACAAATGGAACTGCGGACACTTGTGTCGTAACTTTCTCGCGCGAGCTTATAACAGCAACACATAGTTGGTAACCAACATCCAGTAATAATGTCGCCTACTTTACTTTTGACAGGTCCAACATCGGAATTGAAGACTGCGTATTTTCCACCTCTAGACTTGTCCAGTGAATGGCAAGTATGTCTGGTTACCAAGTATTGGTGTAGGAAAACACCAATTTGTTTTTTATGCAAGTAGTATTAGTGAGCAACAAGAGATCGCAATATTTACAGGCTCTTATGAAGTCTCAGATATTGAAGAATATTTAAGGGGGATTGATAATTGTTAGATCGGTTTTACGGTTTTTCATATAAATCAGGGAATAGACACATTGTTTTACTTTTTTCATGCTGACAAGGCATAGTTTATCGTTTTATTCACTTTTTGGAATCCGTGCAGCATTGTTTCTGTTAATGTTGTGGCCTCTGTAGTCACTCCCGTAAATAAAGCAATTTTATACTTTCAGCTGTTTCCCGTGGCAAAATAATGTATATATTATTGTTCCAGCAATTACAGAAAATTGATAAATTTTGTATCTATGCCTTGTGGCAAAAATTTTGATACATCGACTGGATCAGAAGTTATTGAGAAGAAACAGATAAATTCCAGGTGGTAGGGATCAATACCCCTTAAGGAATTTCAATACCTAAAGATACTGCATTTTCTCTAAAAGGGAATGAAAACATGCTTAAGTGTTGTATGTTGTCCGAAGTATTAGTAGACTTTGGAGAGTGTGGTACATTAGGAAAAATGTTGGGATTCAAGCCGTCAATATACCGCGCTAACCAATTCCACGAATCGCAGGATCCTGTTAATATTTCTTCCTTTAAACATGTGTAGAGTAAATCTAAATATCGAAGGTAGTTCCTATATAAACGGCAAACAGTTCAACAATATACATGAGTTTATGTGTTCCGTTCCTCCAGGCTTCAAAATAATTGAACATGCTAATTTATGTGCCCATAATAGTTAACTGATTGGATGAGATTGTTCTACATATAGTTGACCAGGATGACTGATTGATAAGTTTTCGCGAAGAAGATATAACAGTACATATTCACCTGAAAAAATTGCAGCACCGAAGTATTATAAAACATTCAGCGTGCGACACATATGAGGATTAATTTTCTCAATAACACTGCACATAACAGATGCATGATAAAACACAGTATGAAACGATGCGATCATACACATAAACCTATCAGTGCTCGATGGAAGACCATACCGTTAACACATGCCAAAGTACGATTTTTAGAGAGGTTAGGATATACTGTGAACAGATATGGAAGGGGTTCTTAATATCGATCAACCCATAACTTTCGACGATGTAATCACAAAGACCGAGTTGCAAACATATGAACCATTTAGAGTGGGCCTGTACACCTTTCTGTCCGAAATAAGGATTTGTATACAGAATGAAGATATTTACACGTTGCCTTGCAAGTTGCGCATATAAATGCGAGGAGTGTTAAAAACAGCCGAGGGAACTAACCCTGTACACACGAGTATCGTGCGAAACTGACTTTTGCAGTTGTTTTATCGTATAGCCTGTGAATTCAACGGTATTGAGATTGACCAATCGAGAGATGTTGGTATTACTTCAGCAACTAAAAATTACATTTCTGTCGGTGAGTACGAAAAACAATCTTACCAAGCAGCTGGTTGGGATGAAAAAGATGATTTCAAGTTGAACATAAACCCTGGAGGAATATACGAAGCAGTCATTCACTGAAAATGTTACTTGGGTTCACCGAGGACTATATCCATGTGATCCTTAATGCTAAACCGGAGTTGGTTCTACTGTTAACAAATACTACAGTAAATGCAATGTATCCCACTGGTGACATGGAAGAACCAGTCATATTAAAACTAAAGATTGCAGAATGGTTAGTGCCGCACATGATTGTAAATATGTGAGACTGTGAGGTTGCTGAAATAAGTTGAGAAAGGTAAAGACATGACTGTTGTGTTCTGCTCCTGGAGTTTCGAATGCTATCCTACCTTGCCGAGTGATCGCACGATTGTATGGAACGTAAAATCAAGTTTCCCTGCAAGGAAACCAAGATTTATAATAATCACTTTCCAAACAAATCGCCAAAATAATGTAACTAGAGACAGGTTGCTTTTCGACCACTGCAGCATACAAAACACTAAACTGTATCTCCACAGCGAAATTTATACGTATTCCGATATCAATGTTAATTTTACCAATGGTGAATTTTTGATTGTTTATGAAATGTACAAAGTGTTTCAAGCTGCTAATTATGTACGAGATCCATCTCCAATTTTAGCACCTATTGACTACATAAAAAAAAAGCACAGTTATTTGTATCCGATGTGACAAAACGAAAAAACGAAACAATAAACTCTAACGTTATTGATTCGCGAATAGAAATTACAGCTGACGCAATTTTCCCACCACAAACACAAGCTTTTACCCTTATATTACATGATAGACTTATTTCTTATAATGCCCGAGATAAACTCGTGAAAGTATTGATGTAAGATAGTTATGTGCGAACTTCTGAGCGGAGAACATGTTCTGTAATATACAGGGGTTCTACGGATGTTCCGGGTTTATTGTGAAGTAAGTATGTGTAACACAACTGAATGGTGAGACAGAAACTTTCACGCTAAAAGCACCATTTCCCTGGTGTGCTTTGGATGAAATATTTGAACGCATGAATGTGTGGCTCATGCGTAATTATCGTGACATCACTTGGAATGAAGGCAGTATCACGTACACAGATTTACTGCTTCGTCTTGAACAATGCATAGGTACTTATATCTTGTACGTCTCGGGAATAGACAAGGAAAGAATAATGCGTGTGATGTGTGCAAATACCATAGTTGATTTACAGTCTGCGTATGACTGTCCGTCATTTATAATAGTACGTAAAAATTATGGAGATATTTACACGTGCACAAATTCGCAGCAAAATGCCGAGAACTTACGTGCGTGGTTCGCGGAGCATTGTATTTAATATGCTAATGTAACTTATTTCCAGTCAGTCTCCGCAAGTATGCTGGTGTTCTTTGACCCTTCTTAAACCTACGAGACAGTGCAGGCTGGGTATAGGTGTGTATGTTTTAAGTCTTATGGCTTACCATTGCAGACACATGTATGTAACGACAGCGAACATTGGACGTATTACTTTGATACGTATTAAGTATATGTTACGGAGAAGGTGTGGAGTGTCAGCTCACCAACTGTCCCGTCTACCATTTACATCCAGATGTAAAGTTACTGTGCATGTTTGACAACTTGCTACAGCTCAGTTTTAACAAAGTGTTGCGTAAACCACACTCTGATCACCACAATAATTACAAGCTAATATGGCCTGAAAATGGTGCAATATTCAGCTGGTATGGGATTGTGATGGCGACTTACATAGATATTGTCAAGTATATAACACATTTGACATGTGTTGTGAATGGAGTTGTGAAATAGCAAACGAACGCAAAATATGATGAATGACAGAGTAGACTTCAAATGTGTCTGCTTTTATTGCGTGTATTTACATATGAAAGTACTTCCTCGCTACGTATTTACGACGCACATTACGATTCCTAGCTACGTGTGTGTGTGTGCTGTAAAACCTAACGTCAACTGCTAATGCTACTTTGAGCTGTATACTTCATGCAGCCTACTGCGATGTTGGCGGCTACCGACGTCTTACACCGCCAACCAACATTTTTTTTTGTGGTGATTGAAACATGAACTTTCACCCAGAATATTCGTGCTTGAGTGTTAATCAAGGCAGGACCAGTGCTGAATACACTTATTGGTCGTCGGGTATTTTACGACTCTTTACGGAATCGTGTGATGGAATATTCCACATTAAGATTACTGTCTTTCCTCTAGGGGATGAGCGCGGACACGATATTATCGCTTGTGGTGATGTACATAAGTGTCCCGTGTACTACATGTTGGACTCAACACCTCTTCCGTACAGCGTAGATGCCGTGTAGAAGCATGTCTAGGACTTTTACCCAGAGCAAGCTAACAGTGTCGTGCTTCATAGTCCAGAGTGTGTGATGCCCTCGTACGCCACATCGCGTGTGTCACATCGCCCTGTGTCACGATGCCTCGCAGCACGTCATCACGTGTCAGTACATCGCGCGTCACGAAGATACGGAAAGTAATGAACGAATATGATATTGATAGCATTGTTCATAACTGTTTGCGTAATGCACTTGGTAATGTACTGCAGAGTTTACTGCAATAAATGTTTAAAGGAAATATGTATGTTCGTTTTATTTCCGAGTAGGTTAGTGGCAGGAACTTGGCTGGGGAACACACAGGTCTGAATACACACCTGGTTGGGGGAGGGTTTGTGCTACACCTGGTCATGAATATGAATGATTGAAAAGGGGGACACCTGTGCATAACAAAAGAACTGATGCTGGGAACTGCTAGTCTTTCAATTGTAGACTGCCACCCTCCACCCCTCTTATAGATACAGACACTACTTTGTTTTGTTTTTTGAACTTGCCGATGTTCTATATAACTAAGTGTTGCATGCATCCAGCGCTATTGGGAAGCTGTATGTTGTCTTGTGACGAGCGCAACTAGCTTTTTTCTGTCTTGCTGTGAGTACATGTATTATTTACTACATGTGTGAATGTACACATGCGTGTATGTAGATGCTGTCTGGTGTGTTTTTATGTAGCGTAACATATATGAATGTACGGTTTTTTAATGTAGTGTTCGTGTTTAAATGTAGTGTTACATATATGAATGCACATTTTTAAAACGTAGCATTACATGTTTGAATATAACATTACATATATGACTGTACAGTTTTTTTAACGTAGCGTTACATATACGAATGTACGTTTTTTATAATGTAGCGTTACATGCTTGAATGTAACTTTTGTACGTATTGTATGTGTGTGATTATATTTACTGTTATATATTTAATGTATATATGTGCATGCATGCATGTATGTATGCATGTAGGTATTTTGTGCATACATATGTATGTGCATGTGTGCGTATAGGTATTGTGTGTTTACACCTCTGCAGTTCAGATGCTATAACGGTAGAGTAACGCTATTTGGGTCCATAGTTCGAATACGTGTTGGGGAATTAAAAAAGTTGTTTCGGCAGGGATTCGAACTCTGGACCTTTAAAGTTTCAATCTAAAGCTCCATGCACTGAGCTATCGAAACAACAAATAACTTATGTTGTTATATGTATATTCATTTCCTTCTTGCAGAATTGGCTGAAAAAAGCACTATTATGTATCTATTTTTTTCATAAACAAGAACGAAAGATGTCTTCTTCTGCTAAGCGCGTCTGTGTACAGAATGTTGGCACATCTCGTGTCGCGTCGATCTCGCTAGCTACTGTCGTTAGGCTCTTATCTCCATCTCCGCTCACTTACACGCTTTTGGATACAGTATTTGGTAATAGACTTGTGGACGTGCGTATTAGTAATGATCGGGTTGAAAGTGACGTGGATTTGAACATATTTCTTGTCAGGTATAAAGAGCCATTCCTGGCTTTACTCTCACGGCAACACCATCTCATTAAAGTGTATGTGTCTTTGAGTGGCATATTTATTAAAGGCGGGTTGGCAGAGGAAACAACCACAGATACATTTCATTTTTCTTCCAAATCACGCGCACTTCTCGAGTCTTCAGATGCGGGCGAAACATTTGATGAGTAATTTATTCCCGCACTTACAAATAACGTCACGGAGTTAGCTGGGTGTGTTAGTCGGTGGGCTTTTAAACCTCCTCCTACAACTGGATGTGCATATATCACAGTATAGGCCGTTCACAGTAGGAGCTGCGGACACCAAACTCCTGTGTTTATTGGCCATAGAAAGCTTGCGTCAACATAGACTTTCCTACCAACAACTGCTTTTTGTTCAGTGTGGTCGCGGGTTTGTATCCTGCACCGTGTGATGCTAACAGACACACATCTTACGCCGATCCAAGGAGGGTCCTTTGACACTGCTTTGACTTTCCCTATGACACTTCATCATGTATCGCGTTTCGAGGAGATGAATAATATTTGTCTTAATGTGTAGGTTTCCTTTGACAAAGACACAAATATTATTGACGAAATGTGCGCTAATGCCACGGACACTCACATAGTTCCTCTTCACATACCTCCTTTCCGAGGAGAGTACCATGTAAATGTTTTGGCATTTCGCGCCATTGAATGTACTGCCCATGTACACTTCGTAACTATAACAATTCTAGCTCGTCTTGTACACAGTCAGTTGACAAAACATACAGAAAAATTTTGGATTTGTCAGTACTGTCTTCAGTATTTTTCGAGCGAAGACAGTCTCACTGCACACACTGAGTAGTGTAAAACACACTCTGCTCTACGCGTTACATTCCCTAGCCAGTATGATAAGTGGCCTAAATTCACAAACTGTTCTAAGCAGCAGAGAATGGGTTTTGTAACATATGGCGACACTGAAACTTTTTTGCCTCCCATGGCTACATGTATGCCACAAGATGGTGATTCTAGCACGATGGATATGAATAAATATGTACCGTTCGCTGTGTCTGTTTTGTTAGTGTGTAGTTATGATGCTAGCAAAACAGAGTACCATACATTTATGGGTGAGGACTGTATGGTGCGTCTTGTGTCTAAACTTATCGAGTTGACAAAACATGTATGTGACATTTACAAGGTAGATGTAGGTAAGAAGGCGCTGACTGCGAGCGATAGGGTCCGGCTTGCGAGTCAGACTAAATCTCACATTTGCAACAAGGACTTGCATAATCCTTCCGACAAAATTGTGCTTCACTATGACCACCTGACTGGTTAACTTAGAGGATACGAGCACAACAAGTGTAATTTACAATTCTGTCTTGCGAAAAATCAGCTTGTAGCTGTTTTCCACAACATACAAAATTATGACGGTCATTTTCTCACGCGTCAGCTGGCGTCTCTCCATGTAACAAAGGCAGATGGCAGTGTGGTTGTGGAAAACCCAGGTAAAATCAAAGTCATTGGGAACACTATGGAGAGTTACAAGTGTATCACAAAACATATTCCCTATGGGAACACTGCACAAGGAGGCATGCGCACTGTACGACTTATGTTTATATAATCTTTTAATTTCATGACCGCATCGCTGGACTCTTTAGCTGGCAATCTATTGTTGTACCAGCTAAAACTCACCCAGGCGCATTTTTCAGACAACGTTCAGTTTGATTTGGAGAAAAGACAGGGAGTATTTCCAAACGACCACGGGCAGTCTATGAAAAATTTACGTGAGACTTTCCAGCCTCCTAGGAACACATTATACAATGCAATGCTAAGCTAGGGTGTGAGCGAGAGCGGTTATATGCACGCTCAGGCTGCTTGTAATGTGTTCAAATGCAGTAAATTAATGGAGTATGCCTTGCAGTATTTACATGTGGATACATGATTGTTAGCAGACGTGTTTGAGAATTTCTGGATGGTCTGGTTAGAGGTATACGGTTTGGACCCCGCATTTCTGTCACTGCTCCTGCTCTAGCCTGGGACGGTCTCTTACCAAAAACACAAGTGTGCTTGGAGCTACTGACTGACCCTGATAAATATATTTTTGTTGAATGCGGAGTTCGAGGCGGTATTACTCAAGTGAGTAAAAGACAAGCAACTGCCAACAATATTTACATGGACGAGGACTATGACCCTTCCCTCCCGTCATCTTACATCTGCTACTTTGACATCAATGGTATGTACAGTCATACAATGATGTAGAAGCCTTCTTTTGCTAATTTTCAGTGGGTTCTGGCGAATGAATTTTCTCATTGGAATTTCGCCAACATCGATACACAAACGGACTCATGCTTTATCGCGGAGGTTGATTTGATATTCCCAGAGGAATGTCATGATGTACTAGCTGATCTGCCACTTGCACCAATCAATGGCGTACCACCAAACATCTCGACAGATAAACTCTTGCTCACTTTAGAACGGCGGAAGAGTTATATTATACAAGGACAAACACTGAAGCACTACCTGGCATACGGCGTTGTTCTGCAGACTGTTCAACCCGTATTGCATTTTGACCAGAGTGCATGGATGGCACCCTACATTTGGTTTAACCTAGACAAGTGTGCTCAGGCGGCGAGTGCGTTTGAGATATGGTTTTCTTAAATTAATGTGTAGTTCCATTTATGGCAAGTGCCTTCAAAATATTCGCCGGGAACGTTATATTCGTGTCGTTTCGTGCTATGTCACAATATATGGTGCAGCAGAACTGATTGGGCGTCCAATGTTCAAAGGGCGGCAAATCTTCGCCGATGAGCTGGTTTTAATCGAGATGGAGAAGCTCGAGATTACCTTCCACAAACGATTGTACACCAGTGTTGCAGTTCTCGACCTTTCCAAATTGCATTTGTACAATTTCCATTATAACTTTATGCGATAAATGTTTCCTTCGCCCTCTTTACACCTGCTGTATTGCGATACCGACAATTTGATTTACAAGGTACACTGTCACGATGTGTATGCTCGCATAGCTCCTCATTTGGTCACATGTTTTGCCACAAGCTCTCATCTTAGAAAAACGGTCAGGGCTTGTACAATGATGCTTTGCGCCACACACTATTATCTGCCATGGCCTTTCTTTTGTATCCTACCACCTTTTACCTTCTGAGTGAATTGGCCATGGTTTGTATATATATATATATAAATTTAATGTAACCAGTTAGAGTGAATCGATATGTCCTGTACATATGACACCACTTTCTGCCTTCTTCGATATTTTGTCACGCCCATCAGCTAGTTCAAGTATCGGCCAAGAAACAGCGTATTGCTATTTTGCTTTGTTTTCTTAATACTGCCCTGTTTTAACTATAAACTTAGTTTTTAAAAATATATATATTTAAAATACTGAAATAAAGGACTTTTTACTGCACCAGTATTTGCATTTGGTCTAATTGTTTGCTGGAATTCTGCAGCAGATATGTATTTGCCAAATGGAAATATGCAGCGTATGTGAATGTATGTATTATAAACTATATTTTTCTGTTTCAGTTTACCGTCTCTACTACAAGGAAAAATGCCTCGGAGCTTGACATTCCAAGAAATCAGAACACAGAAGGCTTTCAACATTTGAACATTGCTAAAATATTCTTGAAAAATTTAGAAATGTATTGTAAGGTTCGCAAAATCTTTGCAATTAAACTTAAAATTTGTGTACCTGTCATAGAGTCATAAATGTGCATATATGATAAAATTTTATTTACTTAAAATAAATTAAAAATTAAACCTACTTAAATAATTTTCTTTACGCTTTGTTTTAGGTTACCGACTATGTTATGTTACTGGGTTAAGTTTCTTGGACATACTCTATTGCAAATGAATGACTGTCAAGGAAAACGAAACAAATAATGGAAAACCATAAATAAGCAAAGTATGCTTTAGTCAGCAAGATACACACACAACATGAAACTCGAAAATAGAATCGGGTCAAATAAAACAAGGGACAAACATATAATAAATGAAAATAATAAGAAATAAAAAAACCAAGTAACATTCGACATAAAGATGAGACGAAACAAAGTACACAGTATATATCATACACGAACAGAAAAATAACAAAACGACACAACGAAGAGACGAAACAAACTACAACAGATATCAGACACAAACAGAAAAGACAAACGACACAACAACGAGACGAAACAAAACACAGTAGTTTTCCAGATAGACAGTGTTAATGTTAGTGTTAACACTGTCTAGCTGGAAAACTACTGTGTTTTGTTTTGTCTCATTGTTGTATCGGTCGTCTTTTCCTTTTTGTGTCTGATATCTGTTGTGGTTTGTTTCGTCTCTTCGTTGTGTCGTTTTGTTATTTTTTTGTTCGTGTCTGATATGTACTGAGTACTTTGTTTCGTCTCATCGTTTTGTCGAATGTTACTTGGTTTTTTAATTTTTTTATTTGTTATTATTTTGTTTTATTATATGTTTGTCCCTTGTTTTATTTGACCCGATTCCATTTTGGAATTTCATGTTGTGTATGTATTTTCCTGACTAAAGCATACTCTTTTTATTTATGGTCTTCTATAATTTGTATAGTTTTCGTTGACAGTCATTCATTTGCAATGGAGTATGTCCAAGAAACTAAATCCAGTCATACACTTCCATTGCACAGTTCTTTCCAAGACCATTTGTTATGTTACTTGTCATTAATTTACAAATATATTATGTAGTTCCTTAACCTACAGTAGGATATGTATTTGAAGGAATAAGTAGCAATTTCACCTGTCTATATGACAATGCAGTAAGTAAAAGCAAGCGCAAAGCTTTCCACAAAAACTGCATCTTAACACATCTGCTTCCCTTACATGCATACTTAATAAAAATAAAGAAATAATAAAAATCATAAATCTTATCAATGCGATAACTATGTTTAAAAACATTTTTTTCATCGTTTTTACAAACAACTACACTCTTTCGCAAAGTACAATAAAATCAAGACCCGTTAATTATTGGAAGATATTTTACAGCTACCAAAATCACATCCGTCGTGAATTTAATAAACTATATATATATATAATTTATTCTATTATTTATTTATACATTCATAAATATATATGTATATATTTTTTTAACTTTTCAGAAACCGATTCACGAGTTATGAATATATTTACTTTTTTTTCCTTTAGATTTTGAATTGATATTTCATGTTCCGATTTTTTAAATTCTACATTACATAGGCTTTTGTATGAGTGAAATAGGAGATATTGGTCAACATTTAATGGTGAGGTTTTCAGTGCTGTGATGTCTGTAGCAGCATGCGAACGATGGTACGGGAGAAGCGTGAAGCCGCCGAAAAAACGCACCGACCAGTGACATTGTCCTACCAGATTACATGCGGACATCTGGATCGAACCCACTGGAAATCAAACCCGGATCGTCTTTGTTGGAGGTGGGTTACCTTGTCGTTGCATCAACCGTAACCCTGATTAACTGTATCGAATTGGCTCGTCTACGACGATATTCACGGTACAATTTACAACAAACGCGACATAAGCGACACGACCGCTTCGACACAAAAAAAAACGATATCCGCCAAAGAGTACCAATGTTTCAATGGCGTCAGCTCATCAAAACCTGCGGAAGCGAGACGAACTCCCAATAGAAAATGTATGGCTTTATTCGAGTCAAAAATAATTTGTGCCCAAATGTTTGTGAAAATGGTAATTCGGTAGTAAGTTACGTGTATTTATTTTAAGAAGGATGTTTGTTGTTTATGATAAACAAACCATAATCTTTTTAAATAAGTAAATGCGCAATTGTGGTAATATTTATAAATATCGGAATGCTATTGGGTATTTCAAATATATGTCATTAAACGCAAAAAATTAAAACACAGCAAAAATTTATGGATGTTACACTACAGGATAGCATTTAGCGGCAATTAACTGTTTACACGTAATATTCTTTTGGAATTTGTAGCGCAGCTACAATTATCGGTTGCAATAACTAGGCAATTTTGTATCGCATCGCACACTTCTTGTCGTTTCTGTCGCGATGTTTAGATTCCGGCAATATGATTAAACATGATGAAGCACGTCGTGTTGGTGGTAAGCAAGCCAGCTCACTATGTTCTCATGCACACAGTGAAAGCTAAGGTTGTCGTAGCCTGTGCATAAGCAAGCCTGCTGTATATATTCTTACGAACGCAGTGAGATAAAGGTTTGTTGTAAACAAAATATAATTAGCGAGCCTGCTCATAATATATATTTAAATTATCTCTTACTGTATCTCCTTCACCATATATTATCATCGAGTCGGTATCAGTTCCTAATAATTTCATTCCGAGACCATAATTAATTTTCACATGTAACTCAATGTATAAACACGAATAATTATGATAAGTCTAGTACATTCACACCACCAAATATAGATTTATTTAGTATTTTTATTTATTCCACAAAAATGATTAATATGTATTGCAACATAACAATTTGTCCAATGTTACAGATGAGTATAAATTTAAATTTATTTGTCAATTAACCTAGGTATTTACTGTTCTATGGCCATAGTTACCACGTGCCAGGAATATTGTAAGTTTTAATCGTATATGTATTGAATGTATAAGGTATTGTTATTTGGAACTTTAATAACTTCTACAGCTTTTATAACTATGCAAGAAATATTTTATTTTGTATCGTGAATAACAACCTGATCAGATCATATTAACTAACAAACCCAGGGTTAGCTACGAGGAAAGTATTGACTAGATTTGATGTTGCGACGTTAAAACAAGAGAAGTAGTTTGTAGAAGAATGATTGAGAAAATGTTTATGGAAAATAAGAACGTTCCCGTCTATGGTGCAGAATACACGTGCAGTCAAGAAGACCTGAGAATTTCTTCGACCAGACGCTAAATGGTTCCTACGCATCGTCAGAAAGATCTCATTTCGCTTCTACGACTACTACCAGGAGAAATACGTTTGAAATTATCCACGATGTCAACGCTGATGAATGATATTCAAGGGAATTAAAAGGAAGAGCCTGTGGTTCAGGCTATTCCATAGTCCACTTCGTGTTCGTTGTTGTCCTGGTTCTCCGAGGTCTTCAGTTCGACGGGTCCACCATTCTATGAACGAGGGGAACGAGAGCTTCATCCGAGGGCGAAGAGGTCGCGATCGTCTTACAAGAACCAAGAGTACGTGGTCGCCATCCAAGGACGAGAAGGATGTGGTCAAATACGTATCGAGAGATGGTCTAGAGGCAACTGTCCCGAACTACTACAAGACATCCTTGGTAAGACTCACCCAAACTACGTCGTCGTATCAAGTTTAGTTCTTCGTCAAGAGCTGGAACAAAATCTAGTAAATGTCGATAAGTCCCCGAAAATTAGTTGATTATGCAGAACAGCTTTACAATTATTCATATATATACATACATATCAACAGGTGTAACGTACTTCAAAATGAACAAAACCTAAGCTCGACCCCGAGATTTCTTAACCTGAGCTAGCAAATAATTTAAAAAGGTTTATAAGCTGTTCCGGGAACAAACAAGATTTTGAAAACGTTCAGAACTCAGAAAATTACGTAGAACCGGGTTTGCAAGTTAAGTGAATGTCAGGTTCGTACCCGAATTAATCACCTTGGTCACGCTAAAAACACATCTGAAATTCCATACACTATCATAATTTCTGCTCATTTTATTATCTAGTAACCTGACATATCTGTAGAGGTGATTATTTTTCCTATTCTGTAAATTCTGTTTAAATATATTTTCTTATGAATTCTACAGGGGTTTCGTTTCCATTTGGTCAGTAGCTCTAGTAATAGAAATACTGGTTGGTTTTCAAATTTGTCTCATCCTTTAATACTGAAAGAAAAGTTTCACAGAGTAAATATATGTCACAGTATCTAAATTTTTCTATTTTAATACTTATTTCCTGCTATAGAATTCAACTTAGCTTTTTCATTATTAATAAACCTTTTATTTTACGGTGTCTTACAAGAAACCTTTCTCAAAATCATGTGTGTAATACACTACTTTTTTAACATAATATTTTAGCCATGCTTTTTGTGTTGAAATAATATCTGTATGAACTGTAGTAAGTTTTACTCCACATCTAATATATTATAAGCAATCGTATGTTTATTACATTTTTCTTTCCTGACAAATGTACACTATAATCTTCTATAGTTAAATTGTTTACTACTATCTAAACCTTTAGCCATTACTTCTTACTGAAAACTTGATAGATCTTTTGTAGGTTCATGATCAGTAGCAGGGCCATATTTATCATAAAACCAATGAAATTGTTCTGGTACCTCTAAATTAAAACAATTAACCCTATTATCAAAGGTTAGTCCCATGAAACTTTCTAGGTCTGTAAGTTCATCTAGTGCTGTTTCTGTTATCAAATATTGTGTTCCAGAACTTAATTTCTTACACATTTCCAACCATATAAATGGTTTATATATAAATATAATACATTACTTGTTAATTTTTAGTAACATACATGCCTTTCTTTCGAGCTTAATTTTTTGCTAAGTTATAACCAGTTTCAATAAAATCCACACAATAAAAGCAATTATTAGATTTAGCATAATGAATGAACTACTTGTGATATTCCTCCATTTATCCCCATTTTATAAAATAAGTAAATTTTTTAGTTAATAGTGTTATTATTTATTTACCTTGAAAATATCTCCATTGAATTAAAACCTAAATGTGGTGCAGGGACAAAATGAATAGGATCAAAATAATAAAAAAAAAAAAAAACATTCTTCTGAAACTATCATATTATACATCGGGAAGTAAGACAACATGAATCCTTAAAAAATAATAAATCGTAATCTCTAAATGTCCAGTTTCCATACCTTCTGAGCAAATGTGCAAACTTTTTTATGTATCTCCGCTCAGTTTTCAATAAAAATCATCCAAATCTGGTAGTTCTGTTATATTTAGTATTTCCATATAATAAACTTATGGTATACTCTTTTTCTAGGTAAAAAACATATTTTCTTTTTACTACAATTTTTGAAAATGTGGTTTTTTAAATTATCATACTTAACTTTGTTATTTTATTACAAAAATGGCATGCATCGCAAGCGTAAATTTGGTCACAGCTTACTTTAAATTCAAAATTTTTTAGTTCTCGGTTTTTTTTTTTCACAGTTAGAACAGTGGGAGTTGCTGATATTTAATAACATTTATGTTGCTTTTGCTAATGATGTCGGTATAAGTTCAAGAGAATCGATAAACCAAAGTTCAAATGTTTGAGGCATCATAAATATTTATAGTTCAAATCCATTACATTAAAAAAATTTCAGCAAATATATTGTTATGTTCGAACTGAAATTTTTTATTTAAAATTTATTTTTGTTAGTTTCTATTCTGTCAATATTTTTAACACTAGTAGCAATAATATTAATCTCACTAACACTGGGTGTTCCATTATCAATTTTATCCAATTGTTTATTAATTAGTTTACCATCATATCCTGTTAAGTTTTGATATACAATTAGAATACATGTTTTGTTATTTTAACATTTTCGATCACAAGTTTTACATAAAGCCAAGTGACGTTCTCCAGTAATTGTATTATAATTCCAAACTTCATCAGGTAATTCAACATCATTGGATGATTTACCACCCTTAATTTTAATACGACATATTTCACTTTTTTTAGTTAAATCTAGATTTGTTCTCATTATTTGATATTTTACATAAATTTATCTCGCATCTATAAAACCAATATTTATGTAATCATTTTAATGTATCGTGTAAATTAGCAGTTCATTCATCGGACTCACCGACAGAGTCAACATATTGTTTTAAGTAATTCGAAAACTATTTTGTGTGTGTTACATAATAATTAAGTTTTCCCTCTTTTTTTCTTCAACAAGTTTTAAAAAGATTTCAAAATCATAATAACTGGCAAATGAATAAAATACTTCACCCCCCCCCCCCCCCAATTGTTATACATTCTAAAATATTATATTTTAGGGGAATATGTTTCTATAGAGTTAGTAGTTTGTAACCTTTCGCTATTAACTGTACTTTGAACTTTGTGTGGCCATTAACAATCTGCTTTACAATGAACACCCACCGACTGCCAATATATTGTTAATTTTCTGCTATTTTTACTATTTCCCATGTCAGATGTTTTTGGTGAGAGTTAAATTCTTCATCAATAGCTTTCAGCCACTGAGTACTTTCAGGCATTTTCTCCGCTTCGTTCTTGCTACTAGGAATATATTTTTATGTATGTTGCTGACAGAGCTACGTGGATATCGAAGTCGTAGTATTCATGACATTTAGGTGGTTTTCTAACCCATTCCTCTGTCTCTGTTTTATTTTAAGTGTGTTGCTGAGTTTTGTCTTCATAATCATTTTTCACATTAACTTCGTTGTATTCCTCATGTTATGGTGTTTGCTTGTTTTCTGTACTCCTTGGAGTTTCATCGAAAATCACATCTCTGGCCCTTACTGTACTGCCCTGCTAAGCCAAATAGTCATATATCATGTAATGCAAATTGTCCACAGTGACCATTTTTCTGAGTTGTTGTCCAACACTTGCATGTTTTTTCTTAATTAAATAATGGACATTTTGTCTACTATTTAATTAAGAAAATAAAACATACACATATTTGACGATCATTTATACAGGATGAGTCAAGAGGAATGGTACAAGGGTGATAGTACTGGTGATTCTGAACATAATGTTACTAACAAACATACTCCCTTTTCTTAACAGTTTCAGAGAAACCTAATGAAAACAACAAGGAACGGGAAATGTGCAGGTGACGGTAAAACACGATACTGTTATCGTATGTTTTGTTTAATTGTGTATATTTCTTCACAAAACATGTTCGAACACTCCGCCACCTACTTCAATGCATTTTGCTGCTCTGTCGCTGATATGAGCTCATTAGTAAATTGCTTTACTTGAGCACTAGCATGGTAAATACGAGCGAGAAGTTCATCTCTTGTGTCCACCCTGCGCATGTAGACTTCGCTTTTTAGCCAACCCCACACACAGTAATCCAATGGGGTAAGATCAGGTGACCTCGGTGGCCGAGCAATGACTCCATGGCGACCGATCCAACACCCAGGATACGTTTCGTTGAGGTACTGTGTCACTGGCTGTACAGAATGTGCAGGAGCTCCGTCTTGATGAAAGTACATACGAGCTCTTGTTGTCAAAGAGATGTCCTCCAAGTATTCTGGTAACACGTTTTGAAGAAAATCAAGAAACTGTAATCCAATTAGACGATTATCTACAACTACTGGATAGATGAGTTGGTCATCAATAATACCGCACCATACGTTAACTGAGAAACGTTGTTGAAAATTCCTTTCTACAGTATAGGGTGTAGATTTTCGTCTGCCCATACGTGAGAGTTGCATGTGTTGTTGATTCCGTTGCGGGTAAATGTTGACTCATCAGTGAACGGAATAAATGGAATTACACACAACATACGATAACAGTAGCGTGATTTACCGTCACCTGCACTGATCCCGTTCCTTGTTGTTTTCATTAGGTTTCTCTGAAACGGTTAAGAAAAGGGCACATATTTATTAGAAACATTTTGGTCAGAATCACCAGTACTATCACCCCTCAAAGCATTTACCTTTCCTCCCGACACATCCTGTATAAATGGTCATTGTGAACAATTTGCATTAAATGAGATACGCCTTTTTGGCTTAGCAGGGCGGTATGATTATCATTTCCTTATTCCATAGACGATAACCATTACTGCAGTAACAATCCATTTCATATTTAACTGACTACGTGTCAAATTTTGGTTTCTTTTTTCTTTTGGCATGTGCAAGTAGGCATTGCATCCAAATACTTTCTGTTTTTGACATTCGGGGTCTCTGATGAACCAAAGTTCAGCTGGTATTTTCTTACCGACTGTAGGAAACATGTTGATGATGAAAGTAGCAGCATAAATTGCTTCACCCCATAATTCTTTGTTTGACTTGTGTTCAAATATCATGTTTCTCCCCTTTTCAACCAGCATCATGTTATATCATTCTGTTTTTTTTTTTCATTTTATTCATATTATTCGATTCCTATTCCATTTTTATTGCAGATATCGATTACTTCACTGTTTATTTATTATTTTCCATTATCACACCTTAACCTAAACAATCTCTCTTTAATCTGAGATGTAACAATTTGCACATAGTAAGAAGATTTTTCTTAATAATCCTACAATAATTATACTATTGCGAAGTGTGTATAATCATCAAGGAATGTGAGGATGTATTTTTTTCCGTCATGGGTACCTGGAGTTGTATGTTCGCAGAGGTCCGTGTGTACTAATTCTAGCACTGGTGTGGTGTGATAAACTGTAACCTAGTCTGCCTACCCTTGAGACATACCTCACATATACATACTGTCCCCTCTTTACAGTTGTCAATTAGGATTTTGAAAAGTTTGCTCTTCCGAAAACCAGTCTTAGTTATCTATTGGTTCTTATAAATGACTACTTGATTATTTTGAAACCTTTTATCTAAGCTGGCACTTTCAATTTCACTAATTGATAGTAAATTACAGCGAACAATACATTAATCAACTTGCAGTATAATGTCTCAATTACACCCATCCTTGTGGCAGTTCGGTTTACCCCTTGTTTGGCAACTTGAATCTTAATCTGTTCTTTCAACTTGATTACTCCACCACTGAACAGGTTTGCATCATTCACCAAATGGTCAGTGGCTCCTGAGTCAATTATGAAATCTACAAATGTGCCTAAGGTTGTATTTTCATGCTTCATTTCCCTTTCACTCACATTTGACAAAATTATATTGACAGACATTAGTATTGATCTTGTTCAGTGTCCTCTTGCATTGCATCGATCATTGAAACAAATTTAGACTATGTTCTATTTCTCATACGACACTCCGATTGTTAACATCCTCCGCGTTTTACGCAGTGATGACACTCGAAAGGGAATATATTATTAGCATACTTTTGGTTAACGAATGCAGTTGAAGAGGTGCCATTCGCATTCGGTCGTGTCAGTTCTTTTCTATTCGTTTCTTCGTCTAGTAACACAGTTTTAGCAAACTCAATTGTTAAGTCTTCAGCATGCATGGTTTCTGTGGCAGTCACTACATTTCCATAGGACTCTGGCAATGACAATAGAAGATAACAAATTATTTCTGTCGAGTCTGGTTTAGCAACTGCATTTCTTAAGTCCATGACGATTTTGTCGTATCCCATAAAATGATTTTAAAGATTATTATCTTCTAAAAATTTCATGGTAAGCAGTTTATTGCGATAGTGAATCTGTGATGATATTCCTGTCCTTTTAAAGGTTTTTTTTACAGTTCTGCATAATTCTCATGCCGTCTGACAGTCCTTTACATATTCCTGATGCGAGTCAGCAATGCACTTAACTAGTGTTTACTTGGCCTTAGGCATCATTTTTTGAACCAATCCTTTCCGTAACAAGGTATTTCTTTAATATTTCTCAGCAGTTTAGTTCAGTAAATGCAGCCTTAGGTATGGGTTTGCATCCGGTCAAAACAAAAAAAATCACGTAAAACTAATTTCAAGAGAAAAAGTCGCATGCCAAGAAAAGGGGGGGGGGTATGAAGCCCTGGCCGGTATTTCGGGTGCAGTAACGAACATTGAAAGTGCGGTGAAGAAAGCTTCTAATGTCCATAAACAGCTAGACGAAAACGCTTGTCACAACCGTAAACTATAAGCAGTTGCTATGGGTAAAAAACCGAAAAAGTTCATTCGTCGTCCGTACCACGGCGAAGGTGCATGAAAGAAGAAAAAAATGATAAAGCGTCGCGCGAAAAGATCTTAAGGTCCCTGCCTAAAAGACCACAAGCAAACATTAGCATAGAAGTTTACACACGATAACTAAAAATACCAAAATTAAGGGGAGTATATATGTGTAATAAACTACCTTCAAAACCCAAGCAAAACGAATGTGGTACAATAAACTAGGATACTTCAGATGGCCCGAAACACGCTGGGTAGCTCACAAAAAAGTGTGTGAGCAGAGATGAATATTACGACAGTTTTGGCAATTTGCATCAACTGTCCGAACTGTGCAAGTACCTTAAAAATTTTTACTGACATTCAACTACGAAACAGAGCAATCACCAAACTCATGAAACTGTGGTCGTTTGTGTCTTTCACACCTAGCAAAAATATATTTTAAAGCGAATTTAGCTCCATACAAAAATATAGTGAAATGGGTAGCGCACCTATTACTTTTCGTCAGTATGTCTGTGTCATTCATTATGAATGTTAATACTTCTGAACTGAGAGCTATATTTTACCCATCTCTGGAACTAGAAGAAGGAGACAGGAGCATCAGTCTCGTTAGTTTTCAAACTTACAACTCATTGGCAAATATCGAACAAAATAAAAATTCATTTTTCACTTATGTGTCAAAAGGAACGACTGAAACGAGGGAAATCAATGTTCCTACCGGAGCTTACGAATAAGGAGACAAAGCTAATTTCATTAAGAAGTCTCTACCGACAGACGCAGCTTTCGAACTAGGCGGAAATCCAAACATCTTGAAGGCGGAAATATTCTGCAGTGAAGATATAGACTTTACAAAACAGGATACTATTGGCACAAAGCTTGCGTTCGAACCCAGAGTATACGAAGGAGGACAAACGCACGTATCTTCACAGCCCGTTAACATTATGGTGGTAAATGTCATACGCATAAATTGTAATATGGCAGGTAGCAGCTATGAGATCGGAAAGCCTACCAGCTCGATATATGAGTTAACACCTGTTGTGGGACCTTGATATAAAATTGTGGCGTTACATCAAAGTATCATTTATATTCTGGTCGTTGCAAAGAGTGTTCAAGTTGTTACTCTGTCAGTGGTTGACCAAAATTACAAACTAATATGTTTCAGAAACGAAGAAATCACTCTACGACTGCATTTGAAAATATGGGCCTTAAGTTTGCAAGAAAAGTTTATATTGGTAAGCGGCCCATAAACCCAGGATCGTCGGTGCGCTAACAACTACTAAAGTCAAGTTTCTACGTGTGCAAGGCTACAAAGTGAATCGCAATGGCAGACATTCACGTCGTGTCACAGCGACCTGAATTTGAGGACCAAATGTAAAAACAAGAATTTAATAGCTTTATGTAGGATTATGCAGACCCGTTCGCGCCCGGGATAGACGTTTCGTGCAGAGTATTATTTTTACTAAACTAATATTTGCTAACTTTATTATGTCAATTGACCGTCTGTATGAATCAGTTTGTAAGTGTCAGCTTGTAGGAGTCTATAGGAGTCGGTCAGTAGGAGTCAATCTGTAGGAATCAATCTGTAGGAGTCAATCTGTAGGTGTCAGTCTGTAGGAGTCAGTCTGTAGGTGTTGGTTTGCTGCAGTCAGTTCGTATAAGTCAGACTGTAGGAGTCAGCTTTGGGGAGTCAGTCTGTAGGAGTCAGCATTGAGGAATCAGTCTCTAGGAGCCACCTGTGTGAGAAGTTATCCTGTTTATCGTTGACGAGCGACGACGCATCTTGCAAAAACTCCTGCGTTGTATCGTGTCGTGAAGTGAAGTATGGCAAGACTTTTTACATGGAAAACAGTCGAGAATTTCCTCATTTTCCGTCACCGATGGTACCTCGTGTGGTGCTTAGACGAGAAGAAATTATTTGGGCAAGTATGTGTGCTGGTGTGCTTCGGTATATAAAATTAATTATTGAAATTGAAGCAATATAACATTCAGCCAAGTGTTTACAATCGCACAAACTACTGTTCAAAACAGTCAGGCATAACAATAACAAAGTAGCCAAATAAACAAATGAACAGCGGAACAAAGCATACAAATAAATGCGATAAAACACTAAATAAACACTTGAGGAAAACAATGCCATAAGCTTATCCCACAAAATAATTTAATTAAAAATTAAACGTAGGGTGACCTGAAATAGAAATTTAACCTTTCCAGTTACTTTGAAAATTGTTAAAATGGCCAGAGGAAAAATTATATTTAATTAGACGCCGATTTGTAGTTTGTTATGCAATTGTTATTTAGTTTAATAGGCACTAAGGCCTATAAGAACAGATGAAATTATTTTTAAAATTATATGCAAACGATTAAATTAATAAAAGTGGTACCCCGTACATTATTTATTACAGAAGTTAAAATAAAACTTTTTTAACTAATTAAAAATTTTTTAAACAATATTATTTCCAAATGATTCCACATAAATACTTAATATTTTATTTATTTTGTAAAACCAAATGTTACGATCATGAATTATATTTTCTAAAAGTACATATAGCAGCTTTACACAAAATAATGATATAGAAAAATGAAGTTCATAAAAAAAAAAGTAAACTGCATAACAGACTTAGCTGACGATTAACGAAGGCTGGGTCAATCGTGAGAGTGAATATTACCGTCGTGAGATAGCTACACACCAACGGCAAAAATAAACAACATACCAGCATTTCAACCAAAGGCACGGAGATGGAAACCGAAGCAAACCCACAGTGGAAGCTGAAGCTCTATCACTTGGACCAACTTAGCGTCCATTACTTGGACCCTCACTGTAACACAGTGAGCACAGGATGAATTATAAAAGACATTTTAAAAAGCAAAATGGTCGTGGACAAAAGAATAAACAGACGAGTATAAACCTTGAGGGATTGAAGAAGACATCACATCACAAATTTAAAAAAAATAACAACGAACCACAGTTATGTGATCACTATAAATACTACGTGGGTAATTTAAAGATGAATAACACGATAATCAGGTTCCTGTGCTCCGAAGAACATCACCCACAAGCACACACCACAGCGAGACATCATATCACAGCAGTACAGACGAGACACTTTCTGTGCAAAGGGGTACAGTTGTAGGATATGCCACACTTGTTAATGAAACTGCTCGAGTACTATGCGTGAGTGTGCCACACACAGAACCACAGAGAAAACCCCTCACATTAGTTCCTGATGAGAAATATTGTTGTACATGTCCGCTTTCATGTTCCGAAGCTAGAGTAATTCCCTCGAGCGGAGTGAGTCGTGGTAAAAGAAATAAATGCAAAGTGTCAGGTGAGGTAACCACAAACAACACAGATCGTTGTTTAATCCATCATGTAGGCAATCGTGTTAAATTAGGAGTTCGGTCGAGAGAAAAAATAGGAGAGGTAGTGAATCCGAATCAGAGTAGAAATCCCGAATCCTGTGCAGTGCAAGTTATAAAAGAAAAAATGTCTGAAAGTAGTGAAAGTTGTAAAAGTAAAATGTCTCAAAATAGTGCAAGTTGTGAAAATAAAATGTTTGATAGTGAAGGTTATAAAAGTAAAATGTATGAGAGTAACAAAAGTTGTGAAAATAATGCAGAAAGTAAGGGTATAGTAAATTGTGAGAATATTATAAATTGTGAGAGTGAGAATTATAGAAATTACTCAGACTGCTATAATGAGCACTATAAAAGTTATGAAAGTTGTGAAAATATTGAGAATCGCGATAACGATGGTGGTATGAAGAAAGCAAGAAGTTTAAGCAAGAAAGTTGTAATATTGCTAATAGCAGTCACAAAGTATGAGACATAAGGACCAGTAAATTCCCCATGTGTTTGAATAACGTAGCATCTGAGAAATATTTTAAATAAGAATATTATTGTAGTACATGTCACAGTGTATCACGTTAAGTAATAATTTTAGGAGAAAGACGCCACTGTCGGACAGGGAGATTAAAGAGCTAGAGCAGATAATACGAGATAAACTGAGACATTTGAGCAAGGAAGATTTTAATGAAATGTTTTTAGTGCTGAAAAAATTTGCACACGTGATCCAATTGGAAAGTAGTACTAATGTGGGTTGTACGAATTTATTAAAGCATAGAAAAGACACAGGTGATGCCAAACCGATTAAACAGAATCCATAAATAGTTCCAGATGTGTTAAAGCCAATAGTAGAGGCTCAAGTAAAAAATATGTTCGGTAAGGGTATTATTTCAGGGAGTAAGTCTCCATGACAGTTTCCAGTTGTCATAGTTAAACATAGGAACAGAGTTAACACGATTAAGCATCGATTTTGTGTGGATTACCATCGGCTGAACCAAGTGACACAATTAGATCTGTATCCTTTCCTAATATAACAGAAACATTAGATTCGTTGCATAGTTCAAAGTATTTTTCGATGCTGGATCTGTCAAGTGGTTATTTTTTAGATAGAATTGGAGGAAAACGATAAAGAAAAGACAAGTTTTGCCACTTTTATAGGAAAGTACGAGTTTAACAGACTTCCCTTTGGGCTATGTAATGCCCCAGCCACATTTGAAAGGCTTATGGAAAGTTATGTATTAGTTGGATTGTTAGGTACACAAGCATTAGTGTATTTGGACAAAATTATTATGTTTAGTAAAACAATGAGAGAACATGCCGAACGTGTACGTAATATATTGTTACAAGATTGAGACATAAACTTTATTTGTGGGCAATTCCCATGAGTTCTTTTGGGATAGAGGTCTTATAATTAGGAATAAAAGAATTAAATTAAGTACTATATTGATAAGGTTGAAGACGCTAACCTTAAAATACAGCCACATAAGTGTTCGTTTGCAAAAGATCGAGTAGAATACTTAGGTCATGTTGTAAGTTCAAAAGGAGTAGAACCAGACCCTAAGAAATTGAAAGCTATTAAAGAGCTTCCCAGACCGAGAAATATTAGTGAAGTACGTTCTGTTGTAGGATTGTTTTCATACTATCGAAAAAAGTTAACAAAGAAAGATGAACCATTCCACTGGTGACATGAACAAGAAATTGTGATTTGTACTTCAAGAGATGAACTGATGTCATATAAAAGTTTGGCTTATCCAGATTTTTCAGTACCTTTCACTGTCAGTACTGATGCCAGTGGTTACGCAATAGGAGACGTATTATCGCAGTTGCAAAACAGGTAAGAGAGGCTAATCGCTTATGCGAGTAGACAATTAAATACAGCCGAAAGAAATTACAGTATAACTAAACATGAGCTCTGTGCATTGTTGTTTGCAGTAAATTACTTTAGAGCTTGTTTGTATGGCAGAAGGTACACTGTGGTTACAGACCACTCTGCGTTAAGATGGTTGTTAAATTTGAAAGACCCGAGCTCGAGATTGACAAGATGGGCTCTTAAATTGTCAGAAAAATTTATTATGAAGCGATATATAAACCAGGTAAATATGACAAGATGGGCTCTTAAATTGTCAGATAAATTTATTATGAAGCGATACATAAACCAGGTAAATAGCATTCGAATGCAGATTGCCTATCACAGTTGGTGAATGCAGTCAATAAGGTTATTTCTATGCAGGTTATGATAGAAGCTCAAAATAATGATGAAGTATGTCAGGAGATAGTAAAGGATAAGATCAGAAATAATTTTTCCTAGATACAAGGGTGTTCTATGTAAGCGAAAGGATGATAAGATTATTACTGTTGTTCCTAAATCATTAGTTAGCGATGTGATTAACCATCACCATGCTTCACTATTTTCGGCACATCAGAAACTAAGCCAACACAGTGTCTATTACAGAATTTATATTAGTGGCCAACCTAATGTAAGGATGTAGAAGAATTTATAAGTAAATGTAGAAATTGCATTACACGCAAAAGTAATAAATCTATAAGGGCACTGCTAGGTACATTGCCAGAAGTAACAGAGCCTTTCCAGCTTGTGTCACTGGATATTTTAGGACCCTTACCGAAAAATGGAGAATCAGAAAATAAATTTGTTTTGACGTTCATGGATTATTTTACACGCTATTGTGAAACGATACTGATTCCTAATCAGGCTGCTGAGACAGTCGCGAAACATTTCGTACAGCAGATTGTTTTGAAACATGGATGTCCCGAGAGATTGTTGTCGGACCAGCGACGTAATTTTGTATCGAGATTATTGTTGGAGACTTGTAAGATGTTGAGAATTAGAAAATTACAAACCGCGCCTTTTCGACCACAGTGTAATGGTCGTGTTGAGAAATTACATAGAACGTTAGTCGACATGATTTCCCAATTTGTAAATGAGTATTGTATTGATTGGGAAAAATATTTACCGTACATTGTACACGTGTACCTATAGGACAGTACCCCACAGTTCCACAGGATTTAGTCCACAGTATTTGTTATATGGTAAAGAGATTAGACTGTATCCTCTTGATGTCTTAAGTAGTCAGCCAGATGTTGAAGAGGGGGGTGTCACTGTAAGAGATCATGTGATAATATTGAATAAGAAATTAAGAGAAGCATATCTAGTTGCGAGAGAAAGAAATAAAATATCTGCAGAAAAACAGAGGAAAAACCATGACAAAAAGTCTCAGTTCCCTTCGATAAAAGGAAGTGATTACGTGTACTTGCATACTCCTAGTGTTAAGAAGCGTGTAATATCGAAATTTCATAAATATTGGTCCAGACCATACGAGGTGTTGAGAAAATTAAGTAACATTACCTACGAATTAATGTTAGACAAGAGCAAATTTGTTGTACACTGTGATAGATCAAAGCTAGCAAAAATGTTGAAAATAATTTTGAGGTTAAAACGACATGTGTCAAGAATAATGATGATATTCAGGAGCCTAAGAGTAAGGTGTGTAACAGAGATAAAAGTAATAAAGAGTATAGCGAAACAGATAACTCAGGTTAGTCGAGCGGGGAAAATATTAGAGAAAGTGAAAGTGATATTGGTCCTTTATCACGACCAATGATAGTAGATGGTGAAATTATAGATTATAGAGATATAGGTGAGGTTGTGGAGATACCTGTAGAAAGAGACGTGATGAGAGTCTAGACTCAGAAAATGATGATAATATAGGTGATACAAGTATTTTGGAGCCCTCTAGGTATCACAGAAATAAGGTAAGCGAAACCTAAGGGGAAATAGAAGTAATTACAGATTGCACTCAAGAGTATGAAACTCGTCTCAAGGAGAAGAAGCACTAGATATTAATGAAATAATTAGCTGAATTTTGTTGTAGAGATATTATTGCGAAAATGTTGTACATGAGAGGTAGTTCAACAGATGAACTGTAGATAATGTTGAAAATAAATAGTTGAGATCGGTTTGTAGGGTTATTATTGCGAAAATGTTATAAATGAAAGATAGCTGATCAAGTAGGAATGCTGTTTGCATTGCAATTCACACCGTAGGAGCCGGCGTGATATTACTACAAGTGAATAATGTACTGTTAACTGGCTACAAGTGAACGATTGTGCTAAAACTTCCTGTTGATGAGTTACACCGAGTTATTGAAGACTTCATGGGGCGACTTAGTTCGATTACTGGGAGAGATGTTCCCATAGGATACATAAGAAATTTGACAGATCATGATATTCGGATAAGACATTCGTTTGATGAGATTTATGTGATTGAAGAGTTAGCAGTAGAATTAAATAAGGAGATAAATCAGTTGCTGATATTGCCGAGATCTTTCACATGAGAGAAGAGAGGATTAATAAGTGTAGGAGAAGATATTTTAAAGTTTTTGTTCGGGACTATGACTAATGGAGATTAAAAGCATATACATACGATTACTAAGGGACTAGCAGAAAGACAGGAAAACCTTACACATATCGAAGAGCATCAGCTCACTCTTATCAAGGGCATAGATGCAAATATAAGAATCTGTGCAACAGCTTTAATGTTACTAACAAAACAAATAGAGGAAAATTTAAAAATGTTCGCTAGGAGTTTCAAAAGTAGATTGATGCACTTTGGCGAGATTTTGCGACTTAATAAAATAATTCGAGAAGTTGAATTTGTATTGCAATTGTATAAACAAGAGGTTATTAAAATAAAGACGTCACTGGATATTATAGCTACAGGTAGATTGCCATCAACTTTGCTTTCGCCTGTTAAGTTGTCGAAGATTATTAAGGAGATAACTCTTAAATTACCAGCTGATAAAGCATTGATCGTAGGCTCAGAGGTTGATAGTACTTACAATTATTACGAAGTTCGTAACATACATGCACTTGCTACTGAGACAAGTATTCAATTAATAATTGAGTTTCCATTGAAATAGATATTTTATAATATACAGAGCTCATCCATTTCCAGTCTATGATAAAATTTGAATCGATACATGCAGGGAATTCCTAGTCATCCGTACACCGCACTCTCGGAGAATAGACAGTTTTGTGTGTAGATGTCTGAAGCAGACTTGAATTAGTGTAAAGGAGGAAATAACATAGTTTTTCCCGTGAATGTCCCGACTTTTTCTGTGAAAGAACCCCATTGTCTAGTTGATTTGATATTGGCTCTGCCAACTTATGATGTTTGTCATGTAAGATAGAAGTTTTAGGAAAAGTTTTTACACCGGTATTTATCAGATCGGTAGACGGCGCTAGTTGGATATATTCTGTGCCAAATAGAATTAAAATAACAAAGATTTGTCCAGATAAGGAAGGTGGTTCTAAAGTGGCTGAGGAGTGGATCTCGGCGCAGGGGGTCATGTCCCAGGTAAGCAGTTGTGTTATCCTAAGTGATAAGTTACAGTTGTTAACACACAGTAACAATATATCAGTTGTCAAATAAGATTTTAAGAACGTTCAATTTCCTCAAGTACAGTCACTGCTAACTGATGAAGAAAAGGATATGAAAAATTCAACAGTCACTAAGTTTAAACTGGATTTGTCGAGTATTCATGATAACGACACAAATATACAGATACAGCAGTTGATGTCCAAGTGGCAAGTTGTCAAAAGTCAGCACATCTCTGATACATAACTTTCAAAAACTATTACAGTTGTGCTATCTATAACTATTGTTAGAGGAGTAATCGCCCTGTTAATGCTTATACATCGTCGAGTTGGTTGCCAGCTATCCAGATATCTACCTGGAGTTCCATTAAGGAGGAGACATAGAGACAGAGTCCAGCAGTCTACGGTTGAAGAAGGAGATGAGCTGAGGGCACCGCCTACAGCGCAGACCAGGAGGGAGATCCTTAAGGAGAGGGTCGCGTCATCTCGAGTCAGCTTCGGAGGAGGAGTTTCTGCATCATGGTCCAGCCTCAATGAGGGGGCCATAACCTCTTCATCCCGGGCTAGCCTCAAGAAGAGAGCCCAAGCCAGCTGCAAGGAGGGGACTTCATCATCACGACACATGGAGAGGTCTACATCGTCTTGACCCATGGAAGGGTCCATATCGTCTCGACCTAAGGAGGGATCTACGCCATTACAAAATGTCCCTAAGGAGGGGGCCTCATCATCAGGTACCAATAGTAAAGAAGGGGTATCAATGTCTCATGGAAAAGGGAGAGACAATGAAATGACATCACGACCCAACAGTTCACGGAAATCGGAGGTTAAGGTCCCGACGACGAGTTTTTCAAATACAGTGTTTCATTGTTAAAAGAAAAGAGAAACATCCCGCAGTGTTATATAAAGTTTCACGATATTCTATCCCACCAAGTTATATTGTGCTTTACAAAGTTTGAAAAAAGTGTAATTTTTAAAGAATTTTGAACCATTTAATATTTTGAGCAATGATAAATATTATACAAAGTGTTATTTCAAATGGTTTTTATTCAATTTAATTAGTCTTGTATGAATATGAATGATTAACTTGTATTTAGTATTGATCACAGAATGAGTTTAACATTTAAGACACTTGATCGTATACATCAATTATTATAATCAACAATATAAACATAAACTGCTCTATGGAAAATTTTGATGAGACTTCAGTTGACCAACAACATTGTCTCTTGGTGTGAACTTATAGAGTCTTCTTGAATACATACTTAGGTTGAATTATCAAGCCATAGCTTCTTTCATATTTCTTTGCTTCATGGAAGTATAGCTTCTTCCACACTTTTCGGATTTCTTTTGTTTTCTTAAAAGATCTGTTTATATAAATCAGATCTTTTTAAAAAGAAGGGAGTGTTGTAATGCCCAGGCCTTGCCTGTCATTGAACCCAGAGTATTCTGTCTTAATGTCTTGTGTGTTAGTATGTGAATATTATTTCATTTGAGGCGACAAGCCGTGCCTGCCGAGAGTCTACGACGCACGAACGTGCCCAGTGTGTTGCACAACCACAGACCTCAGTTTCCCGGCACATACATCCGTTCGTGGCCTGACATTTCCCAAGCATTGACGACATTTCTCCTGCAGTGCGGCCACAGTGGAGGAGAGTTTTCCTGGAAGCGTAGACTTCGTCCATTCGACGACTGTGTTATCACAACATAGCCGCATAGTGCGTGGGCTTGGTCCATATCCAATAATGAGGTGTTTTCAGTAGCTTCCAACCATTTAGCCACTCCCCCTTGGCAAGTAGCACTTCTGGAGGGAAGGTCCACTTCCACTCATGTCCTTGAGTTATATTCGCTTGCATGCCATTCCGAGCATATATTTGGCCTACTGCTCTAAATGTCTACAAGGAGGAACTGCTGCTGGTACGACCTGATGCCTGCGCCAGATGCCACACCCTCAGTAGTGTAGAACATGAGATTTTTTTTTTTTTTTTTTTGCTTTTGATAGTCAGTTTTGCCATATGGGTCACATCAGCTTCGCATTCAAGTAAGTGATAGTAATTGTAAATAGAAAGTGAATTGTTAGTTAAAAATATAAGTTGCCGATCGGTTCTTTGTTTTGTCAGTGTTCTTAATAATTTATGACAGGGACAGCCCTGACATAACAGTTCAATCGTCTATAAAATCTTAACAACATTTTTTTTCAACGAAATTTTTTTAACCGAGTAGATATATTATTAGCGAATGTCTATTTATATAACACTGTGTGGTGTTTAGAAAGTAACGGATCGAAACCACAAATTCCATAAAAATGGAGAAGAGTAATTTTATAATTTTTAGTACGATAATATCTAGGACTATAATAACTGAAATTGAAAACTTTTTGAGTTTATATTTTAAAATAATTTTAACATCTGTAAACCACTCGCGCAGTGGTTTTCGAAGAAGAAATTTATTTTAAAATCAAAAGGTGAATATTTTTGATATTCGGTTATCACACAGTGCTGGATATTATCGTACTAAAAAATATAAAAATTACAGTTTTCCATTTTTATGGATATTGTTCTTAAAATCCGTTATTTTTTTAACTACTATTTTTTTATTTTTTACTCAATAGCAAAGTATACAACTTCCCAGTGCTATATAAATAAATGTTTGCTAATAGAGCCTACATCACCTAATATAATTCCATCCAATTACGATTAGTAGTTTAGATTTTATCTACGATTAAGTATTCCAGTCGTTCGCTCGACACCTTATCATTCCATAACCCTTAAGTTTTAACTCAATTTAAAATACACAAAAGAGAATAAGAACTGATATTATATGAAAAGATTTACTTGTTTTATGAAAGTGGTATCCGAGGTGAAATATCCCAAATTGTTCATGATTACATTAAAGCAAATTATTGTTATTTTAATCAAGACTAATTGACAAAGTTTATAAATTTGCAAAAATATAACTGAAAAGAAAGGTATCTATGTCTCTTTATTTCGATGCTAAAAACTTATATGGAAAAGCCAAATTTGAAAAACTTAACATTATTGATCATTAACGGTTGAATAAATAATTAATTAAAAATTTTAGTGAACTCAATAATATATTAAAAATTATCTTGATAACAGCAAACTTTCATTTGATTTTTGAGCTGATATTGAATTTCTCAAAGAAAATCATGATTTTTGTAACGATTAAGTTTCTGTTCCAATCACGTGCAGGTTGAAATATTATCTATTTTTTTCAAAAAGAATATGTAGAAAAGAAACTAGGAAGTGATGAACCCTCTAAATGTTGCAATTTATAATGTACACTTCAGAAGAAGATTTCTATGTTGTTAATTTTACGTTGTTAAAAAATACTTTAACATAGTGTAAAATTAATTAAAGTTTATATAGGCACATGTTCGAATAAAAAATACAGAACTAAGATCACAAGGTAAGAATGATTTTGTAAAAAATTTCTCAAAACTAATTAACAATAGTATTTTTTAGAACACGTAGATAATGAAAGAAATAGCGGCAAACAGTAGTAAAATACTGACTGGAATTATTGCCAGAATTATATATCAAGATCGAAAATAAGAGAAAATCTAGTAACTGTCTTCAAAAGAAGCGAATAATTTAAGTGAAATAAACCACTGTTTTAAGGTTTAGCAATATTAGATTTATCGAAATTAATCATGTTTAGAATCTGTATTGATCTAAAGGAAAAATTTGGTAATAGAAATTAAATATTAGGGATAGATACAGTCACATTTATAATTTGCATTTAATAAAAACATATTGATGATAACTTCGATGGCCACATATAAAAAAAATTGAGATATTCACAAAAACCATACAAGGGACTTTACAGATATTTTCTAAACTGAAGGACAAAAATCTAATGTTAAAAAAATGATCCAGGAAAATTTAGAAAGTAATATAATGGAATCCCAATAAGAACATTTTATCGTCAAGAACTAAAATGTATTAATTCATAACTTATTTTAGTGAAAAAGTACACATGGAATAAAAAAATTAAATAATAACAGAATTAAATTTTATGATTACAAAAAATTTGTATTATATAGAAGTAAAAACGCAAAGTAACGGACATTTAATCTATTAAACTAAAATTACATAAAATTATGTCGAAAAATGTTGGATTGTCTCCATGTAAAAATTAATTCTACATGCATAGAGATGTAATTGGTATCATACATTATAAAATTTAACAAATGGTAAAGCAATAACACATATTTTATAATTTAATTAATGTGTTGTCTGTGATTGATCACTTAGCAATTTCTAAAATTCTTTATCAAACTATTAAGAACAGACTTACAATGAACTAATGAAAATCTATTGACAGTAAAAATAACTATGTAAACTAGTTTCTATGATTAAAACATTAAATTACTGATGACACCTCGATTTATTTTAATGAATTTGTGTTGTTTACAAAGACATTTTGTGATAAACGTTGTTTCTAGCGCAACAATTGGATTGGTTAACTTTGAAGTGTTCATTTTCAAAATGAACATATCATTAATAAAATTGTAGATATTTAAATTTGCAAAGAAATCTAAAACTGAGGTTCTTATTTTAAAAGTATGCAGCCCTTCTAATATTGGATCCAAGTTGAATTGGTTGGATCCAAATATTAGTTTTTATGTCCTGATGGAGGATTTCATCGCATTAGATTGAATTTATAACTTAGATTGGATTAGATTTTTGTATTTGATTGTATTGACATGTTGGATTGGCCTGGATTGACAAATTGGACTGATTTCTGTATTGGGTTCAATTTGGTGGATTTTGTTGGATTGTATTAAGTCCAAATTTAGGACATTTATGTTTTTTCCTTTGTAAATCCATGTTAAATACAAGTTGAATCGAAGGTGATTCCAAAATAGGATTTGATAGATTCAAATGTAACGAAATTGCGTATAAAGATATGATATTTGCTCAAAAATCTGAGTTGAATCCAATTGTTGAAAACCAGAAAATCGCACTAAGAGAAAACAAGTTATTACAAATTTTCCTTTTTGTCGAAATATGTTGTATTTTATACAAAATTTTTAGTAGTATGCAGCAGATCCAATCCATCCAACAGGCTGCGCTGAAATCCGCCAATACCAAACTACTTGCCTGAAAATACCGCACGATTCAAGGACATTACTGGACTTAATTGCTCTGAAACCACTATCGTAAGCAAGTTTTGATAGTTATGTGGTAAGGGTCCTTGAAAAAAAAGCAGTAGCAAAAAAAGTAAAGCTCCCATTTTGGTTTGTAAATGTTGATTGTTGTTTTAGTAACTCTTAATAGAGTACAACTGTATACATATTTTATTTTACTTTTTTTAGTTAAAAAAATCACAATGTTCTGAAAATGTTTACACTAATAGGGATACTTACATGTTGAGGTTGACTATTTGGGGGGAGGGGTAATTTATTGCGAAAACAGAAAATCAAGGCGCTTTTCCATCACATACTGAGGGAACAGGCACATACCTATAACGACAGCAATCGCAGCACATTGTGTTAGTCACCATGCGTAGTGCTGAGATGCTGACATGTTGGCATCAAAGAAGCAGGCAGACTGTGGACAACCTGAAAACAAGGAAATATAGTGTTACGATAGGCATATGACTGCGCACATATAATGTCTCACATTGTATTTCCCATTTTCATCACTCCTCAGGGTAACACAAGAGGCTTCCTCAATCCTCATCACCCTACTTCAGTCAGCTAGACCAGCTGGGAGACCCGCACCATTCGATACTGTAAATCGTCAATAAAAGACGCATCTGGTTGATTTTCGAAGCTGGTCCAATACTTCAGGGCCAGTATGTCTCATCGTAGAGATTTGAGAACGATTTTGATGGTGTCACTTTCACATATAAATACAACTTTCTGTGGCCTGGGGAAGGATGAATGGTTGTTTGGGCGTTTAGCCTGTGAGAAAAACTTGTGTCGAAGGAGAGGACACAGTGGGGAGAGACATCCTCGCTTGTGGAGACGACGGTGACCGCAAGGAGGGGCAGACGAGAAGTTTAGACTAATTGCTGTAATTAAGGGGATAGTTTTGAAACGTAAAATTTCTTAAGTAAAAAGGGGCCGGTATAATTTGGAGCAGCTTACTTTATAGTAAGGCAGACATTAATTAACTCGTTCTATAGTGCCGGATTAAAATTAAATTGGAATTAAAGGTGTTAATATTGACAGTAATTGTTAGTTTGTAGACTGGTCGATTGTTAGCTCACAGTGTTAAGTGATGTAAATAATTTTTGATAAGATTTGTAGTATATTAGAAATTTTAATAGTTTTATTTGCTTCATTAAGTACCAAGTGAACCTAAATGCGCCATCGTTAGTAGACTAGTAACACTGGTGTCGTAGAAATGAAAGACTTTTGTGTGTATTTACTTATATTCTTAGTAACTACATCATTTAGACAGTTTCATATTCATTATTTATAACTGAATTAGATTACTACAGAAATAAAAATGAATGATTACGAAGCAAATGGTAGTAAATATAGGAGAGATACAAAATTAGCAGCTTGAAAAGTTACATCATTAGTGTAAATGAAAATGCAATTAGTTATTAGTGTCAGTATTAATATTATAAGTGAGATTAGTAAGATAAGTACTGAGATTTTTAAATGTTTGTTGCAATGGCAGTTTACAATTAGAATTTATTGGTTTGTGGACATACGCCATTGCTCATGTTTTTGCTGATCAAACCTGTGTTGGATGACAAATAACGAACAAGAAAAAATACACATAAAACGCACACAAAAATAAAAAAAAAAAAGCAACCCCAAAGGATTTGTGAGTTTTTTTATATTTAATTGTTACTAAAGATAACAAAGCATTCTGGAGATAGAATTCATTCGAATATCGTGACAACACCACCCAGACACAGAAGACAGACACAAATATAGAACCAGATTCCCAATATGAAAAAATATGGATATAGACAAAAAACAGTGAACTGTGGGCAACAAGCACAAGACAATAGACAACACAACACAAGTAAAACCAACGAAAAAATGCAACGTTTCGGGGATTGCAATCTATCCCCGTCTTCATGCTGAGTCACAGCTGGTAAAAACACCAAGATGCGAATGAAGCTCGCTAGAAAATTGGGGCTTATATAGCCTGGAAGGTATTAAAGCTGCTCGGCCAATGGTGGCCAAGCATTTGTGATTGGCTGGGCTCTTGGCCAATGGAGGCAAGTACTCTCCTGATTGGCTGAGCACCTTGAAGTGATGTTGGCTGGTTCTCTGCCGTGACTGTTAAACATAAATCAGTTTATTTGTTTTATTTATTTATTTTCTGTAATTCTGTTTCTTTTTTATTAAAGGCAACCACATATTTGTTAGTTCAATGCTCTGTTGGCTTATGAAGTTTTTGTTACTGGCTATGTAAGCAGATTCTTTAATTTTCCTTTCAATTCTGTATTTTTCCTGACTTATTTGTTTAGCTGAGCCCCAGAGAATTTTGTGACTATTTTCCCATGCATGTTCAGAAATTCAAGATTTCTGGATTTCACCCTTTTGTGTGTTGTTCTTGTGTTCTTTGATGCGAGTAAATAATGTTCTACCAGTTTCTCCTATGTATAGAGAGCCACATTCGCATGGTATTTGGTATATGCATTCGCGGGTCTGTTGTTTATCTGCTATGGGTTTTACTTTAGTGAGAGTGGTTTTCAATGTGGAGCTGGAACGGAATGCTGTTCGCAGGTCGTATTTGTTGGCTGGCCTTCTTATATTTTCCGAGAGTCAATGAACATGTGGAATAATCAAATTTCCGGATGGTTGTTTGTCTGTGGTGACTTCATTAACTATAATTAGGTAACACTTAGTCATATTACGCAACCATAACCCAAGTAAGCACTAACTTAAACCTAACAGCAATATAGTTCAAACCCTCATTATCACGAACCATAGAACCAACCCACCGATTTTACTATCATTAACAAAATCTCACAGTAAAGTCAAGGAAGTAAACTACCATTCAATATCCGAAAGAGCAGGACAGCAGCCAACTTCTACATCTATACTCTACATAAAGAGAACATCAAAATTATCATCTAACAACTAAGTTAACTGCCCCCGACCGTTAACACAACTATATAAACCATGATTTTATTAATCACACCACTACTCCTAGCATGAACAAACCTACAACCCATTATATTTACCATAAGAACACAAAGGGAAAGAGCAAAAGCAAATCAAAATATATAACCAAAGTACATACATATCATACATCACTTAACAAAACCAACACATACTTATTAAACCCCTAAGACATTTCATATCTCAGACAAAAATTTCGCTGTGAAGCACACACCCTACACACCACATGAACATACCATACACACGCCACATACACACATTGGTACACACCCTCCACACATATCATATATCCATATACTCATCCACATCCACTTGCAATACACTCTACCACACAAACACTCACACAATATTACTACCCCACTCACATCAGAATACAATCCACACACAGCACTGCAGACACCTCACATAGCACTGCATGCTGCGCACATAAGGCTCCGCACAAAACACTACAGTCTCCGCACACATACCACAAACTCACACATAGGACCACAGGCTCCACACAAGACTGTGCATTCCCCATACAAAACTACGCCCTCTACAAAAATATCACTAATGTTATGAATGACTCCTCGCACTCACCACATATCCCCACACCCTTCAAAAATGTCCCGATACATGTTCCCACACCCTCCGTCCTTGTCTCCACACTCTTAACAACCATCCCCCCCCCACACACACACACACTTATATACACTCCTTACACAACAATGCATGCTCTTCACACGACTATGTAAGCATATAACATAGCACTGCAGGCACCTCACAAAGCACTGCAGAATCCGCTCACATCTCCACAAACTCGCACATAGTACCACAGGCTCCACTCAAGACTGTATATTCCTCATACAAAACTACACTCTCTACATAAATATCACTAATGTTGTGCGTGCCTCCATACCTTTAAGTGCAAAAACAACAAGTCAAATATATAATAATTATATTATCAGTGTAAAACATGTTCAGCTGGGTTAAACCAGCCAAGCTTAAAGTAAATTTTATATGTTCGCAAAGTAACTTAGCTGAATGTTCACGAACTAACTGAAACCAGTCTGAGTAGGAGGAGTGTTGAGATAAATAGGTGAAGAACGTTGATTTATACTGCTGTTGCTTTGGGAAAGGCTTACGTATGTTTGATATGGTTTTACTGGGTGAATTTGATTTGGTGTAAATGGGTTGGTGTGGTTTGTATATTTGAATGGTATGTGAAAACGAAAGAGTTCGGAGAGGTTGATTAACTCTTTCACTGGTAGTGTCTGGAACATAATTAATGTTACAGTGATAGGATAAATCGAGGATGTATTGGAACAGTAGATGAATACAGATAGACCAAAAAACTCTACATCCTAAGTTTTGGAAGACGGAGTCTGTTAGCTGTACTGAATCATTCAAAGTGCTGATACTGAAAGTCACCTACAGAGTTGCGTCATGCTACAACACTAATATTATGTCACATCTCAGGAATGTAACGACTATTGTGTACGGGGAGTGAGGGGGAAGTACAAATGTTAGTATTGCACCATACTGCGACACATGTATGTGCTGTCTCGACGAGGAGGGGGAGGTGGTTCAGGATGGTATCATGGTATGGAGGAAGGAGTGTCACGTGATTAACATGCATGTGATGACCTGGGAAGAAATGGAAAAGCCAAAAAGGGTTCGCAATGATGAGGGTAGGGGGAGGTGTCTCGTAGTGACTTGAGTGTAAAGTATGGTGGGGTACTAAGGAAGCCTTGTCTAGGCATAGGTTTGGTTACTTTTTAAATTAATTAAAAAAATATTTTCTGTATGAGTTGTGAGTGGGGTAAGGAATGAATGCAAAATCGAATAATTTTGGAAAAAGTCGGAGAACACTTTTATACTTTATTTTATTGGATTTATTGGAAATCGTTAGGGAATAGATAAGGGGTGTTTTGGTGGAGCTCGCCCATGTGTTATACAGTTATTTACTTAAATTAATTTTGAAATATTGTTTTTACAGTGGGGGTGATAAGAATGCAAATTAGAAAATATTTCGGAAGACTTTGAGGAAACCTCTATATTTTAGTTTATTGAATTTATTGAAAATGGTTCGGTAATTGATAGAATAGGATTCGGGTTTAAGTTATTAGCATGGGAAGGGTTAGGGAACCTCGTTCAGCCGTAGTATATATATTTACTTAACTTATTTTTACTAGAAATACGTTTTTACATAATGAGGTATGAGTGGGGTTGGTACGAATGCGAAGTGGAAAAGATTTCGTAAAACTCTGAGAAAACACCTATAGTTTATTTGATTGAATTAATTGACAGCCGGTATCTCGGACGAGATGGATGCTGTAAACATGATTGCCGATGGGAAATATTCCTCATTCATGCTGCTTTTGCTCCATATTCAGCCTCCTCCAGCCTGATTGAGCAATACGGCATTTTTGAGTATTTGTTTGATTTTCCAGAAAAATGTTGAGGGAAATTCGGGAATTTTTGGAGGGAAAAAGGGAAATTTTATGCTATAAACTGGAAATTTTAATGGTTTTGAAGTAAAAAAAGGGAAATTTTGAGGTAAGAACGGGAAAATGACGTCATCCAAGATGGCGGCGGTGACGTCATCAGTGGCTTCGAAGCTCCGATATCCCATCCCCTTATCCCAGAACGTACTAAAATATAATACTGAGAAGACAGTGTTCAAAATAAGTAAATACGTCGGAAAGAAAATCGGAGAGGTGAGTTAATTAACAAGATCATCAATCAGTACTCGGCTGAGAAGTGGCAATAAATTTTTCTCAGATTTTCAGCAAAGACAATCCGGGTTTGATCCCTAGAATTTTCGCATGTGGAAATCGTGCTGGACGATTGCCGCTGGTTGCTGGATTTACATATTTAACAGAGGTTTTTACACAGGAGCAGCATGTGATAATATGAAACCACTCGACCGAAAATCGTTGATGTTTTATTATACAGCCGGTTTCGTCATAAAATTATGGTCTCGTCGCTTAAATTCGTATAAAAATAAAGAGAATTACGAAAATAACAAAATGCTTGTCATAGTTCGTCTCACTCACAGATTGCATTACAGGGCTTACGGCGCACATTGTTGCCACATCGCTTAAAGTTCAGGAGACATTTTTAATTGAAATTTTGAGTGCTATTATTTTTAAGGAGGGTGAGGGTTGTTCACGCAAAATATTTAGTATTTTTGTAATTTTTATATTTGTAAGAGATATTGTTTGTTTTGTAGACATATATTGCGACTATTTTCCACAGTAATGACAATTCTCTAGCTTTCATAGTTCTTGTATAGTGGCAAGTAAATGCCAAACTTTGTATAAAACGGTTTTATACAAGAAACGAAAACCAATTGACTTCAAGAAACAAAAAAGTTTCCCACTGAAAAACAGTGTCGTGGGCTACAAATTGACATGTATAAAAACATAGCATAATATTTTTTTTATTAAAAATACATAAATTTAACAAATTTTTATTTAAAATTCAGCATTTTTTTTAATACAAAAAAAATTTCTATGCCGTTTTTATTTTTGTCAAGGCGTAGCCTGTGACACGGTTTTTTTTATTTCTTTGTGTCAGTTGGTTTTCGTTTCCTGTATTAAACCGTTTTATGCAAATTTTGATTTAGGCATGCCATTTTACATAACCTATGAAAAGAAGAACATTTTCATTACTGAAAAAAATAGTCACAAAGTATGCCTACAAAACAAACAAAATTTCGTACAAAATAAATTTATTAAAATAATTTAAATTTTGCAGCACCTAGAATCATAAATATTTAATATAGATACGCTTACAAATCTGTAATTAAATTTTGTACTATGTTAGTTTTCATTAAAATACCCTTCATACCCATCAATTTATACAAATCAATAAAAAATGTAAGCTTGTTAATTAATAACAATTTTTTTAAATTTTTACAGTAACTTTTTATTTGGCTCATATTTACGGCCCAACTTTTGTAGGCATAGTAAAGATATTATGTGCCATGCAGCTGTTCTTTCGTAAGGCCGTAAATTGATCGTTCGGAACAGGTAAAAAAAGATTGAAAATGTGACGACTTTGCCAGGGATCGAACCCGAACTCCTATACTGGAAATCCTTATTGGTATTTAATTTGACTAAGCTGGTACTCGTTGAATTAGGAAAATACTTAATAAAGTTTAATCTATTAAGGTGTAAGAAGTATGAAAAAAATAGTTTTTCGTGATATTTGCTGTCCTGTATTGGCGGGCGAGGGCATGAATAATAAAAGCTTGACAATAGCGTGAGTTTCGATGCATTTATCTACCAGTTAGACGTTTGGCGCGATAGAGCAGTAAATATGGAGGTCGTTTCTCAAAGAAAAATAATATGATTATCACGCATCTCTTTTACATGCCATATAACAATGGCTGACATTGAAAACTCCCACTTGTTAAGTAAATTAAATGATGTGCGGTGTAACTGAAATTAGAAAATGGTAAATTTTACTAGTGCAACATTTTTTTATTTTCTTATTTCTATGGCATACTTTATACTAATTCACAGTATATACCCAATTTTCTGTGGTAAAGCAGAGGACTAGAGGGTTGGATAACCAAAAATCGTGGTTAGGCGAGTCGTGCTTACCTTAATGGCAATAAACTGGCAGTCGGTGTCCCCGAGGCTCCCAATAATTCGTGGTGCCAAAACAAGAAAGGGAGCAAGGCTCCGGCTTTGATAAAGATAACATTGTGAAAATGGTTCACCGAAATAAATTATATATTTCAAAATATTACGATTTCTACCGTATGTATAGTTTTATTTTTATAAAAAAAGTGCTTAAATAGCACCATTGTGCACCTAAATATCGAAATTTTCCCGGGGGAGAACCCCTCATTTTTAACTCTGGGTGTCGGCAAAATAATTTTGTATGGGAACTTTAAAGCATTCGTTAAGGGGAGGGGGGTGCGTCATGCTTTCTGGGGGAGGGGGGCACCCCTGTAGAGAAGATGGAAATAATTGAATATGTATTATGTTGTTATTTGGTAGTTGAAAATATTACGGCACACAAGAATTTAACAAATACACTGCATTCAACCAGATAAAAAATAGAGAACTAGCGACTTGGGGTCAACAGCTACTACAAAGTAAGTTCCAAATCACCTGCACTCACCAGGCATGTTGAGGCCCAGTCACTGCAGTGATTTTCAAATGTGGTTTAGCAAGTGTCGGCTTGAAATGAAATCGAATACTGTATACTACATAAAGATCACATGTCACTAATTCCGCCACCATTCAGTTTTCGCAACATGTGGTGTCCATTACTTACATCCACATACCTATAACTACCTGCCTCTACAAGAAAATGGAAAACAGATACTGCAAAATTGATTTGATCAGAATGACAGTCACAGGCTAAAAAACGTTTATAGTGAAATAATTCTACTAACACACTATTGCAATTGAAATCAGTACACCACTGTAACGAACTGGGAATGACGACATGCACCATGATATACCGGCTGCTAATGCGAGAAATGTACTTAGTTACCTTCCAAACAGTAAATAATCTGCTTGCACCTACACTCTTTCTGTATGTGTCAATGAGAAATGTAACGATGGGAGAGTTAAATTTTTGGCAAGACAAATAAGCTAGAAGAGTGGTAACCAGATTGGACAGCGTAATGGAAAAGACCATGCATTGATTTTATATGCAGAAATTTTAATACATTCTTGTTCATCACAAATATGTAAATTATACACACAGGTATAAAGATTAAAATTGTGTGTAGTCAAAAACGAAAAACCTGATCATGAATCGCTACTGTGAAAGAAAAGTGATTTGTGTGAGTAAATGTTTACGCCTTCTGAGATGTCGTCATTCTCATTAATGTCACTATTTGCAGAGACCCTGAATAAAACATCACTTGTTCCTACTTCAACCCATAAACAACACCATCACACTACATGAGAGTCTCGAGCAGCATTCAGTTCGCAGAGGATCGTCGTCTTGTAAACACGGAGACCTTCCATCCAGCTAACCATTATGTCAGCTCGTTGCTTATGCTAACTGGTCTCGAGGACTGTTGCGTGAATACACTGAAGAATGTTATGACGTATATAACAGTAATTTTATTCACGAACCAGTATCTTATGAACCGTATCATCAAAATATTGACTGTACTTCACGTGGACAATGCTCAGTTTTCTTCATGCGTGAAGAAACGATACTACCCGTCTTGAAGAAGCATGTAATCACTTTCGCAGTCAACAACTATGACCAGAATATCCCACTGCAAGCTCCAGACTACATTTCGATACGCCTACACAGCAACATCATGAAGCAGATTATTCCAGCGGTCAAGATCTCATTAAATATAGAACTTGCAGCATCCCAGAAGAGAACCGTTTAAGATGACATCCTGGAGGAATACGCCTCGTTGCTCCTTACAGGGACAACTCAAAAGTCTAGTTGAATACAAGACAAGCCATTTGAATCAGGTTCTTAGAAGAAGTGTAATCTTCCATCTCTGTCTTGATCTCTCGGAAGGTGTCGCACAATCCAGTGTTAAATCCACATCAGTATATTCCACTTGAATGTGCTATTCTTGCTTTAACAATATTGCGTCAAGTGTCTGACTGCATTAAAAATTAATTATGATGACCGTGTGAAGAGGAGTGAGGGAACTGAACACATGAAAAGGGTTTGTAAATATTTTTGTGAAACAAAAATCCTTGTGACAAAATTCCTTTCATTCCAAAGAAACCCTATGACATTAAAAATTAAATCATGAAATGTGCTTATTTTCACAGAAGATAAACTAATCAGTAATATGCATTTAACTGTGGTGACTTATAGATAATTCAAAATAAAAGAAGAATAACAAGAGCTCTGTTAGCATGTATTTTACATGCCTTTTTTACTTTTAAAAATATGTAAAAATGTTAAATAATAACATGAATTTTAATGACATGAGAAATAATGACTGTGTAAGATAGGAACACCGGCGGTAACTTCAATCTATTCTAATTGTTCACACTTTCATGAAATATTTCTTGTGAATGTTAATATATTTTAGTAGTGTCGGGTATTCTCAGAGAATTTCTAATTATACGTCAAAATATGCAAAAAAATTTTGTGTACTGGCATATACAGAAAAATAAATATTTGAAAACAAGGTTTGAAATTATAACGTCATACTAATTAATAACTATGTTATAAATACATGTATTATAAGAAATATAATTTTTTTCGGCTCTCAATCCAATATTATCCTTTTCTTCAAGATTACCATGCACTTAAAACTTGATATTATTTAATTCGATGGCTTAGTGTCAAAGAACCGGATCTACAAAATTTGTCTTTTTGAGTTAAGGCCATTTTTAATTCATGCAGGGCCTAAAATTTTTTGAGTCAAAGAATCATATCTCTAAACATAACGGTTTTTGAGATATGCATAACCTTAACTACATAAATTCAAAAAGTGTGTAATGTCAAACGACCTTATATCAATTTACCTGTTTTGACCCTACTTTTATTTAGAATCAGTTGAAGTCAAAGAGCCGTACATTGAGATACGGCTGTTTCTTACTAAATGTTTTTCGACTTTATTTGCCATAAGGTTAGGAATGCAGACTATTCGGAGTTGGCAATATTACATCTACATATCTCTATGGTTTACATTGATGTTGTTTAGTGTTTCTTCAATCATGAATCATGGCGGTTAGCAGGAGTAAATGACTAATAGAATTAGCCTCGTCAGCAATTACCAGCGATAGTGTAAGAAGTGTGAATGCTTCTATTGTAAACACCACAACATCAGATTCCAACAATGTAGGTGGCTAGAATTTCAGCTTTAGGATATCAGTAAAAGCAAATTACATGGTGTTGTTTCAAACTCTTCAAATCTTCGTCAACAATGGTAAGTTATTTTTAAATACTTATGACAGTTTACATAAATAAACGTCACGAATTGCAGTTAGTGCAGAAGTGAGGTCAAAAAATAAGAATGTGTGCAAGGGTTAACTTTAAGAACAATATGCAATTGGCATTGATATTATTATTAAATGTTCGTAATGTTGTAATGTAAGTCATCCATACAAATTATAATATACATTGTATACCCTGCCCGTCTTAATACATTGTATGTATCATACATAATTATATAATGATCTTCCATGAAAAATAAAAAACCTGTAATTCGATTAAAATTGATTAATATTATCTTTTACAGTGGGAGATCGATAATTAATCATGGGAAAGCAATAATGGAGATGATACTGACGACTTGAATGACGATATTAAAGATCCTGAATTTCTGTCTCTCGAAAATGACGATAGTACGAGTTCTTCATAAAACTTCACTAATGCAAAATAGGTTTGTACATTTCTGCAATTTTATCCTGTTTGTTTCTATTAATTTTTTTAATATCTCGCCAACGTTATTTTCACAAATATGACAAAAATCACCTTTTAATAATCATTTTATTTTTTCTCGTTTGTGGAATCATTACTAACAATTCCATATTTTCTAATGTTTCGTTTATAAATTACGCTTCATCCAGTAACATTTTAATAAACGTTGTAAAGGCATCAGATCCTTCATAAGATATTTATGATTTATCATTTTCACATTTTATATAATAACGAAAAATAATTGGGTCATGTTTTTGTTTTACGTTTAAATTATCTGGAGTTGGTTAGCAAAAATATATTTTTGATACACATTTAAATGTACATACATAAATGCAACTTTAAGAAATGATTGTAATTCTTTACTTTTGATGTATTATTTCCAGGTTGTGGAAGTTTGTTCGAATTGCTTCGTGACATTTCCAATATTCCTCACGATCATTATTTTTTTAAGAGTATATATATATATATATATATATATATATATATATATATATATATATATATATATAGTAAACACCTGTCACAAATATATTTTATTAGTATTTTATGAAAGTTTCGATCCAATATGCCGAGAAAGGCTTTTTATCCAGCAATTGTAGTCGTTATTTATAATTTAAAAGTATAAAATATTAACGTGTTAGTAGATAGAAAGAGTATGTTCGAGTGCAGACAGCTGGGTGCTGAAGATGAGGCCATCTTAGATCCACCAAATGTTCCCTTTTTCCTCAAAATTTCCATTTCTCCCTTCAAAAACTCCTTTTCCCCCTCAAAAAAATGAAACTTTTCCTTTTTCCTTAAACATTTCCCGAATTTCCCTTAAAATTTCATTGCCACCTCAAAAATCCAATATCAGAAACCCTGATCCACAATGCGGTGCTCAAACTCTTCAAAACGATTTTTTATACATTTTTCCATGCGCAATTGAACCGTTTTGCGGAGTGTCAATCTACAATGCTGAGCTAGCAATTTATAATAAGAAGCAATGTGTTTTTTATTGTACAGTTAAGAATTAATTTAATTCGTGTTGGTAATTATTGGTTCTAGTGGAGGATCATCGCTTGAATGACCTCATGGTAGCTATCTTAGAATCCCGTCGCCATCTTGATTGCCTATATATTGCATATTGTTAATATACAGGGCACTAATGTAATGCTTAACAGTGGAGGGTTTCGATCTGTCGAATCTTGTGTTGATAGAAGCATGTCCTCACCAATAGAGCTACAGAGTGTTAATAGAAATAAGTCCTTACGGATAGAGCTACGCAGACATCACTTCAAGGCGAGTTAAAATTGTGTGTATATGTATATATAAACAGAGGATACCGTAAATCACCCCCCCTGGGTAACTTTGCATCACCACATTAACTCCTTTATAAATACAAATTCTAAAACACTGTTTACAGTAAAGTAGTGTCGTTTATGACTTGTGCACTATAAAAGTTTCATCCCTTTAAGAGGATGCTAACAGTTATTTTTAACAAAAAATAGTTGTGTAATGTTACCTCTCGTACCTTTCGGCACTGTTCCCCAAAAAAATTTACTTAAAAATTATTTACCAAATGTTTTGAATAAAATTTTCTAAACTAAACGGATTTATTTTTAAACCCGTAGGTATCGATATAATTATAGCCATTATATGTATTTCATAAATTCTCAGTTTTTATCATGCCTACTGCAAAGAGATGAGCCTTATAGCTTTCAATAAGCATAGTTAAATGTTACAAAAATTTTTTCGAAATTTTTTTAATGCTGATAATGCAACGTAATGCAGTTTTAGAAACTTAGTCTACAATAATTTTCTATCCATTAAACATAGGAATAAAATATTTGCGACAGTGTTAGCGTCTACCGTTTTGTTCTTTGCATTGTATTTAATAAACTCGTACTTCCAGTAATGTTATAAATTTTAAAAACACTACAAATTCACGTAAGAAAATGGTTTCGATCATACAAATGTGCATAAATTATCTATATTATCATAGTTGAGATTGTTAACATAGGATTTTGAAATTTCTAGTGTAATAGCAATATCGATAATAAATGAAGTGGTGTATATATATAAAACTGAATATTAGAAGCTTATAAAAAATTTAATAAGAGTAGGTATACTTAAAAAAAGTCATTAGTAAGATTATATTTTTTAATTTTTATAGATTATAAATAAAATTAATGAGATTTTATATAAAAATTTAATATTGTTTTATTTGTTTTCATCAACCATGTTTACGCTTAATATTCATAGCTGATGCTGTCACACCAGCACATAATCTTTCGTTTAAATCTGCATTTGGAGCAAATACGCCTTCAAAACCTTTCTTTTCTAACTGCGTATCTGCAATGTGTCTTTCAGATAGATATTTATGATTGTGATAATCAATGTCATGTTCCATAGCTGCAGCATCTTAAGGATTTATTGGTTTATCATTTCTTTCTAATCTTTCTTGAAGTCTAGATCCAGTGCCAATAAAGTGATATCATGGAACACATATTTCGAATGGTAAAGAATTAATTATACTGTTTAGTAATCCTTTTCCATGACGTTCTCATTCCTAAGAAAGGGGAAATTGTGTTCAAAATTATATAAGGTATGGAATTCCTTTGGGATAATTTACAACAAAATCGCAGAATTTATTATTCAACATATCCATTATTCCAACTTCTTCATTGTAACCATTTTTATTTCCAGCATTCCCTTCACCATATATAACTAAATCATTTTCTTCACCATATATAACTAAAAGTTGATCGATAAGATTTTTAACGTCATACATCGATATAAAATATTTTAGAAGATTAGTAAAATTTTTTACCACTACAAGATATTGGTAAAGAATGTTTTTTCTTAATCGATTCATAAACTGGTTTTACAATATTTTTTCTACTTGTCACCTCTGCTAGATTTTGGTGTTCCAGAATTTGGGTTATTTCTTGAAAATACAGCATTTGTATTTGATAAAATTTGACTATACTTTTGATAATCCGCATCTGTATACTCACTTTCCGGAATATCTTTGGGTGTTAACGATTTCAACAAACCAGTAGTTCCAATATATTGTCAAATTTTAATGATAAGTTTATCATCGTTAAATGTTATTTCACTATCGCCAATATATATTTTACTTCCTTCAGGTCTTAATCCAAAAATATGGTCATTAAAATTGCTTAAAAGTTCTATTATTTACTCACCAATAAATGTTGTTCTATAGTTAGTTAATGTTACTATAATCTCTACAAAGTGCTTACTTCTACATCAGAGTGATCATTTTTAAACAATTCCCTTTCAAAAGATGTTTCTGAAGGTGTTGGTGGAAAATCTAAAGTTGGCTTCAAAACAGTGGGAATAAGTGTAGTAATTAAATTCCTATTATCCTTTGTAACTTTACCTACTTTTTTGCCTAAATTATCAATTGTATCAATCATTGGTTGTTCCTGTTTTTTTCATAAGTTTATTTGTTATGTTTTTTTTAATTCTTTAAATTCTTCTATCGACTGTCGTCTTCTTAGTAAATTTTCTCTAGCTTGTATTTCCGTTATGATTTAAGTGGAAAAAAATATATAAAATTAAAATAATTTATGTTTAAATGTTGTGTTCAAACACCTCAAACGAGTGTTCACACTCGTCAAATAGCTGTTTAAACAACTTAAACAGATGATGGAATGGTGCAAAATGGAAAACACAATTTTTTATGTATTTGTAGAGCTGTGATACTAAAAAAGCAATGATTATCGGTGGAAATATTAAATAAGAGATTGAAAATGAAATTCATAAACCAATTCGAAAAAAATTTCCTAGAAGAGCAGTTTTATCGTTAGGAATAGGTGATCTCTGGCAAGCAAATTTAGTCGAAATTGTTTCAGGTTCACTCAAAGGTATTTCCAAAACTAAGTATTTAAATATATATTAACTATAGTTGGTGTTTTTTTTCTTCAAAATTATCCAGGGCAGTTCCAATTAAGGTAAAACAGCAGAAAATTTAAATTAGCATTCAAAGGTTTACAAAACACTCGTAAATCAAAACATTTTCAAACTGATAAGGCAAAATAATTTTATAACAAAATATTTCAAAAGATAATGAATGATTACAATGTATAACATTATTCAACATTTAGTTATAAGAAAGCTATTGCTGTTGAGAGATTTCATAGAAATTTATAAGAAAAAATGTGGTAGAAGTGCACTATACAAGGAAGCTATAAATGGATAGATATATTACCAAAATTAATGAGCAATTACAAAAACACAGTTCATAGAAAAATCAAAATGAAGCCTGTTGAAGCAAATAAAAAGAATGAAATATCCAATCTACTCAATACGTATGAAAAAACTAGAAAAAATAGTAAACGAAAATTTGCTATTGGGGATAAAGTTCGTATAAGTAAAATTAAAAAATTATTTCAAAAAGATAATCATTCAACTAGTCTACAAAAGTACTAGAAATTTATGAAATACTGTAAACAAATTAAACAACATATAGAATTAAAGATTAGCAAAACGAACCAATAAAGATACGTGTTATTAAAAAAAACTTCTTGAAAATAAATATGATAAATATTAATTAGCGGAAAAAATTTTGCGAAAGAAAGGTGACAAAGTTTAAGTTAAACAGTTAAGTTTTTATAGCAGCCATAATTCACGGATAGATAAAAACTATACTGTTGTATCATTTTTTAAACACAATTTTTGTAATAAATTTATTTCTTTATAAATATGTAGACAGAAAATTTAGCGAAAAGATTTTTGCAGCACTTTGTTTCAGTGACTTACGTGCCAGCCTGCATCTCTGCTTTGTGGTCAGTGATTGGATGCCATAACACCCAGCGTGTGGAGATTAAATCAGCAAATCTCAAACGTGTTGTGTCGCAATTATCTATGTACTGGTTGGCACAGTCAAATGAATATCGACTCTGCACAAAAACACTCTGTCAATAGCCATGAAGTTGAGCTGCAGGTGTGCACGCAGGCACTGAAATAAATTGGGGCAAAAATCTTTGACCAAAAATTCCCGTCCCTATAAATAAGTGAATAACAGTTTGACAGCTACGAACGTCAAACTTTTCCACCAACTGGTAATGCTAAAAATAATTGTAATGTATACAATAAGAGAATAGAATTTGACATACCAATTTGTGATTAATTTTCACATTCAAATGAAGCTTATGTAAATATTTAGCTTTTAAGATAACTAAGAGAGATAAGAATGAGGATAATCGAAAAGATTTAACTATTGATCTTTGTGAGAATTTCTTTCCCTTCCTAATTTCAAAATTTGAAATTTCCAAACATGGAATAACTTCAACTGTGGTACATTCGATGTTAAACTCAATTTTATAATCAGCGTTATGTACAGTTATCTATGGTTGTAAAAAGGTTATGTAGTTGATAAATTGTTTTCTTTTAGAAGTGATAAATTTAATGAAGTTGCATATCCACTAAAATATTTGTTATGATTTATTAGAGATTACATTGATATTTCTTGGAAAAGGAGTTAAAAAATGTCATTTATTTGGGGTTCCAATGATGATGTTACAGACAACTTACATGTGAATGTGTGAATGTGATGGAACTCCTGACCCTAACAATGTTCCTGATGCTCGTAAAAATAATTATTGAGAAATTGTAAATATTGCGGCTCGTAGTTGAATATGAAGAATATTATGGATATGAAATTAAAGCTAAATTTAAACAAAAATCAGAAAATTCCAATTTCTTTAAATAATTAGTAGTGTCTTGAAAAACGTTGTTCCCACAGGCTCGAATACACTTCAGTTTGAAATAAATGATCAGTTTAATCCCCTAGAGTTTTATATGCCTGATTATGTAATTGTTGGTTTCCAGATTAATTAGAAAGAAGATCGTCAACAAGATAAACATGGTTCGTTATTTGATCAGTGTAATGTTAGCAATAATTCTTTAATGGGAGAAATTAAGTCTTTCCTAAAAAGAATTTGAATGTAGACACAGAAAATTATGTATTTGATAAACTACATTGCTTACAAAGATTTTAGAAATTCAGAAACTAAATTTGATACTTCTTATCGCAATAATAAAATGTACTTGAACCGAACTAAATTTGTCTCTGAAAGAACAATATATTTTACAGATTGTTCACATCGAAAAACTTCTATTGTTAAGGATAGAACTAACATTAAACTTTCTGTTGATTTCACTAAAACAATAGTTACTACAACAATATGTAAGGTAGAATTAATTAGTCAAAGAAATCATATATATGATGTTAGAAGAGAGAGAATCACTGAAGAAATTTCGTAAGTAATATCTATTGTTTTATATTTTTAATACGTTATATAGCCTATTTAAATTATATTAATTTTTCTAATTTAGTTTTTACTCAATTTTAATTTGCTAATGACCCCACGGTGATATATCAATGCCGTTTTGAAGAATATACGTTTTATCATCGTCAGGAATTATGGCTCTTTTTTTAGATTTAGTAGAAAACAATTTGAGTTTTTTTTTTTTTTTTACTTATACGATTCATATTTTTATGCAATATTAAATTTTTAATAAACAATATTCATATTAATTTAATGTTGTTTCATTTTTAACTAAAGCCAGATTTAATTCCTTTTGCTCTATTCTTAACATCGCCTTCAACATTAATAGCATACATTTCGAACCGATCTTGTAGGTTTGACCGGCAAGTTTGACGATGCACGTGACATTTTGGACATGTCAATTTTCAGCAACAAATGAATTGACTTTATTTATACATGAACTGATATAAAAAGTAAAAATTTTGTACGTGGCGAGTTGTATAATTATTGTATTTAGTTTTCATTACGTACTTTCTGGTTTAACACCGATAATTATTTATTGTAATTTTATCTTGTTACTGTTGCTCCGCCATGTTGGGCGGACAATTTCTGTGTTTATATTAATTCTCGCTGTATGTATACATACTCGTGTTTTTGTTGTATGTGAGTCCAGTCGGCTTCCAGTGAAATGTAAGTGTTACTCTTGTCTTTCGTCAAAGTAAATGTGAAATGTGTTGTTATGCTGCAGGACTTGTAATTGATTAATTTTTGGCGCCTGTTTAGTTAGTTGTTTGTTATTTGTCTTGACTTGAAGTCCTGTAGCGTAATGGCTCAAGTCCTAGTGTTTCGTTCGTGTTTTGTTGTTTGTTTTTCTTCTCTTTTGATCTGCAAATTAAAGTTAACTTTCACGTTCGGGTTTATCACTATTTAACCTTGGGTAACTTCTGTAAATTTTCAGAGAGAGAGAGAGAGAGAGAGGCAGACTTTTCAATTTCTATGGTTTAGTTTTTCTTGTACACTAATTCATTATTGTTGGCATGCAACATTGTAGATTAACCCTTTACCGAAAAACTAAATATTTGCAGGTAACTAACAATAATTTAATAGTATACTTTTCATGCACCTTTTGTGCCCGCTTATGAGACGGTGCTAGAGTGATAGGTTGTGCGCAAACTAAAGTATGGGACTCGGTAGATTTTGTCGCTGTATTTATTTTAGGGTGTGTGTCACCGTGGGTTATGTGTGTTTTGGAGTGTGTCCCCCTGAAGTTTACCACCTATAAGTATAGGGGTTAATTCAGAATTGAGATTGTATTGTGTATTCCCTACTGAGGTATGGGACTCGGTTAGCATTTGTCTTTGTTATTGTTCAAGTTGGTTTCCTATAAGGATAGGGCTAGCTAATTTGTAATATTTGTCTTTGTCTTTCGCTCACCCTCTTTCAGTACTCTCGACTATGGCATATTTTGCTTCATATTGTTCAGATTAACAAATAAATTGATACTTTTTGAAAGTCTGTTAATAGTAATTCGTAAAGTTAATGTTTAATGTAGTCTCTGTATATTGTGTTTTCACTTGTTATGTTTTGACTTATGTTACCAATTTATAGAGATTGTAAAATGTTTAAAGGTGGTGTTTTTTTGTGTTGCTTTTGAGTTTTGAATAAATCCCTGTTGGGATTAAACCCGACCTTTGATCTATCTTTGAATTTGAAGCTAATTTACAGTTTACCTTTTCATAATTGGAATATACAAATGTGATTTTGCTAGCAGCTACTGCAAATTAATTACTGGTACTGCTACACTGAGGTGTTTGAGATTATGAGTTTGATTACTTTGAGTGTGTATTACTTTTGCCTTAGCTTCCTTGCAAATCTATAGGGATTCGTAACTTAGCTTATCTTGTGTTTGTAATTTGTTACTGTCACCATTAGTTGTGGTGCTAGTCTCTAAGTAGGGGACGGTCCAATTTTAGATTTTACTCCAATAAATACTTCTAATATTTTCCGTTATTTTCATTTTTCATTTTACCAATACTTTGTTTATTTGTGGAATATTATATATATATTATTTTCTATATTCTAAAGTATCAAAATGTTGAATAATTTCTTTCATATCTTCGTTACAATTATTTGGTTTTAAATAATAAATTATATACTCTGTATCTGTATAATATATTTCAATATTTTCTAAGTTTTGGTTTAATAGCATTATAATGAGAATCGTACATTCAAGTGTTGATAAATTTAGCATTGTCATTCCGACATAAATTGGCTTGTTTAAAACCATTGTTTTTCTTTTTTTTTTTTGGATTTAAATTGCATCTAAAGATCAACTAAAAATAGTTCTGTCTTTAAAATTCAACTTACGATTTTTTTAACTTGTTTAGAAATGGTACTTCATCTAATATAAATTGTTTGTCTAATATTATCCATTGTTTATCCAAAATAAAATAATATTCTTTAATTTAAGGAAATCTTTTCCAAAACTATTTGCAGTTTTTGTTCGCATTTCTGTGTTTAAATCAATATAAGATTTCATCAAATGAGATTGTTTAAATGTTAAAATCCTGTGAACTATGTTAATATATATTGTTTAAAATTTGTAATGCAAAACGTATTTTCTTTACCTAGTAATGGAGTCTGTAGACAAGTATGTGCTAGATAAACGTTCGATACATTCAAGCAGTATTTTTTCTGCCACTTCTAAAGTTGACCTACCTAATCCTAGGTTGCTACCGAATCCCGGTTTGCTATCAAACTCTGGGTGTTCTCACTTTCTTGAAGGCAGAAATCCACACAAAAAAAACAAAGCATGTTTTTAAAGAGGAGTCGACATTTTGTAACCAATTGGAGTCTGTTTAGCCGGCAAAACATTGCATAGTCTTACGACACTGGTGTCGTCCTATTTTGTGAGTTTATATTTGCTAGTATTAGGTCTGTAAGTACATGTAATGTTACAAACTTCTGTTTTTAACTGATGTTATGTTTATTTATTTAGCAAGGGAAAAATGTGGTACGAAAAATAGATGTAGTACTGAGAGTTAGGGAAATTAAATGGGAATTTCATACAGAAGTTTCTGTGGACATACTGTGTCCAATGTTAAGTTTAAATGTGCAGAGACACAGTTTAAAACTAATCAAAACTTAGGTTTTCTTTATTGTAGTTGCTTTAAAAATTAGAAATTTAATTCAAATCTGTTTTTTTAAATTCAAAGTCTTCATTAATTTGGGTAAATATGGAGTATGTTGAGTACCGTATTTTAATCAAACATTATGCTGTACATAAAATATCGACTATAGCTACATGGTACATTGTGCGAAAGGAACATTTCCCATGAGAAAGTATAGCGCAGCACAGTATGAATTGCCGGGGGCGGGACTTTGTTTTAGTATTGTCAAGATGTGAATAATATATGAGGCCAGCAACAAGCTTTTGACACATCACGTAACTTAAGAAATGTAATTGTGAGGCACACTGTTTCACTTCGGCCAACTTTCTTTCGGATAAACACTTATGATTTACATACCATGAATTTTCAAGTTCAAGTGAAAATGTGTAATTTATACTTTATACACAGTAAATGCATGTTACATAGTTAGTCAAATTTTTATGTTTTAAGAATCTCTGAAAAGTATTTCAAGCGATGGTAGGGAGACTGCTTAAGAAAAATGGTTAATAGGATGAGCAATCCCTGAACTAAATTTTTGTACAGGTTCATAGTCATGTTAAAACAACTTGGACTCCAAAGTGCCATGGTGAATATCATATCTTGTTTATTTTTCTTCCAGATGTAATTCTTCATATTTTTCCTGGTTCGTATGGTATAACTTTCAAAAAGCGACTAACGACTGGTTTTCAGCATGTGTACCGTCAACTTAAAATAAGAAAGGTACTTAGCGAATGTTATGATAAAGAATAACCCAATAGGTTATTCGTATTTTGCGTAGGCTATAGAAAGACTGATATAATTTTATGTAGGATAAAAATAAATATGAATACATGACGTATAGACTGGTTACCATAATATTTTATGTTTGTACCACAGCAATGTTGTGTATTACATTTTTATTGCTTTTTTTATGGTATTTTGTTTTTAAGTACTGCAAGGGGAGCTAGTACTTTACCATATTTAACAATATTTTTTATTTTTGCTGTGAATGGCCTAAATTAGAAAATGACATGCTTAAAAAAATATCATGCTAGGTTCATTATCATTATTTTAAATAAAATTAACATGTAAACATTTAAATTAAAATATTTTTCTCAGAAAATGCATATGATAAACTAAAAATAGGTAATTTATATAGTCTGCTGTGGAACATGTTTAATGCACAGCTGAAGGCACCCATATTATAGTATTTTGTTATAACGAGGTTTGTATTCACTGAACTTTTGTGGGGTATTGAGCTCTATCGAATGAGATGTACGACTTTTCTAATAAATCAAGGAATAAAGAGATCGTCTTGCGTTTTCATATCGATAAGGCATATTTTATGGTTTTATTCACTTTTTGGAGACCATAGTGCATGATATCTGTTAGTTTTGTGGCCACTAGTTGTCCTGTAATTAAATCACTTGTCTCCAGCGGATTTATGTTGCAAAATAATGTACAAATTAAGTTTCCAACAATTTCAAAGAATCAATTAAGTTTGAATATATGCCTTGTAGTGACAAAACATTTGTTACATCCACTGAAATAGAAGTAATCGAGAAGAAAATTTATTAATCCAAAGCGGTAGGGATCATTACTACTTAACAACAGTTCTATAACTGGTCTAGAATTGCAATGATTACTAATATATTATACGTTCATCGTTCGTATTAAAAAATTAGTAAATGTTTAGGAAAATTGTACAAGTCAGGTAACTGACTGTGGTTAACATTTTAAGTGTTTATGTTCATGCATCACAATTTTATTTTATTACAATGTCAGCAGAACAACCTTCTGTTACAACAATACTGCAGACAACTACCCATCTAAGTAACAATATTTGTCTTCTGAAAGTTACTAATAAATTCTGACTGAATAAGCTGGTTGTTGCATATTCAACTGTCGCTTAAACATTGCTGACAGATATTGCAAAACATTTTTGCAAATGCATCATTTTATTGAATTTTTAAACAATACATTCCAAATCAAATAGATTATGTCTGTGCCTTTTGCAGCATCTAAAGTCCATTAAGAGCAAGTTCACTACATACTGTACATTTCGCGGAGCTACAGAAGAATGGTGAAATTGATTTGTGTATGTTTAACCAAACATCTTGGGTTTACAGATTGGTGTAACCATTTGCTGCAGTTATAAGAAATATGATTTAGAATCACCCTGTTGGAAGCTGTGCACCACGTCAGAAGTTAAGAGCCAATAAACAATAAGCTTTTCATACTCATGGATATAGAAATGTAATTTCTCTGTGGAGGACAAACATTTTCATCAACAAGTTTCAAAACAACCCTTGAGTTCAGAAAATTAAATTTAAAAGACTAACTTTTGACTATTTGTCGTAACGTGTAAGTTGTTTTACTAAGTACTCTTTACTAACATTTCACCGCCATGTTATGTGTTAAGAATGAATAAAAGATACAAAACTTTTGAGTTAAAGTAGTTTACCAATGTTTTTCCTTTGCTGAACTTGTGTAAATGGTGAGAAATGGGTTAGTATTTTGCTATAAATTGTGTGAAATATATTACGCGCAAGAACAAATGGAAATTTACAAAAGGATCATAATGAAATTGTAAAATTAAAGACAAAGGGATGCTCAATTACTTTGTTCATTAAGTTCTGGTGTTTTATGTGCTGTGTGCCAATATTTACTTTCAGCCAATAACCTGAAAATAAATGTTGGATGAGTTCAATGTGAGAAAACGAGGAACATCGAATTACGTATTTTCACAAACGTCCTGTCTTTATTATAGGATTGTTTCAATATGAGAGAGTGTGTGACAACACTTGTGCAAGCGTAATATTAAACAGAAAAAGGTCCTTAATGGTTTGTAAGTTTTGCGTGTGTCAATTTATCTGTATTTCTTATAATGGCGGTAAGCTTTGAGTAAAATACAGTACATTTGATCATTCTTTATGAAGCTCTACCTCGCCATGTTATATGTCAGTTGTTCAAGCAGTATTTTAATTGAGTTGACTGGTAGTTACCACGCAAAACCAACGTAAATTTTTACTTTACTGTTAAGTGTATCCTCACCACATGAAACATTTCCAAGAAACGCAGAAGATATTACGAGGTAAAACTTTAAAAATCCATCATGGTATGTTCGGCAGAGCTTACAAAATTAAAAATTAATGTGGTATTCAGTAATAAAAAGAGTGATTTAGCACTAAAAGTCTTAACCCTAAACTTTTAGACTACAGTGTGTGATTAACACAAAATATTGCAGTGAAAAATTGGATTGACATATTTAAACTTGCACAATATGTTTAGTGTGTTCGCGCTGTCATGCAAAATGGCTGACATCTGTTCCGTAGTTTATGGACTAGTAAATAAGGCATCAACAAATGTTTTGCTGTCTACTGCAATGTAGAAGTTCAGATGTAATTTAGAGTTTTATTGTGTAGAAAACAAATAATATTAAATGTTCTGGATTTGCAGGCAAGGTATTTAAAACAGTCTGAAATTTCCTAGCTGCATCATTATTTTACCAAAAGAAAAGTTTTTAAAGCATTAATTTCTTGGTGACAATTGTGTTGGATAACATAAACTCGAAAAGTTGTACATGTGTTTGAAATATGACGGAATGTAACAACTAAAGCAAATTTACGTAACTAAATTAATAACAAATAATTCTTTGCTACGAATTTGCATTATTATAATGTTGTACATGGTCTATTGTATGCAGAGTTTCATAAACAAACAGAAAAGTATCTAACTTATCAAAATATATATGTACGAATAGTGACACATTCTATCATTCAGTTTGGAAATGTCATTCCAGATAATTGCTATAAAATTATTAGTTAACTATATTTTTATATTTGAAAGAACTGTGCAATGGGAGTGGACGACAGTAGTGGCAAATGGCCAGTTTAAGCACAGAGGGTTGAGGGTGTGGAGCTGTGGAAGAGCTGATGACGCAATCAAGTGGGCCGCCGTGACATCACGTCACTATCGGCATTGTCTTTTGTTTTTGACTTTTGGTTTTTCAAATTAGTTTTTTTTTTATTGTCACTATTTTCCCCCGCTCGTCGGCTGCTACACAGCCGCTAATTTTATTTACGTCGTCTGCTTGTGATGTCACGTTTTTTCCCGCTCATGTTTCCTTCGTTGGCAGGTAGACGGCGCTAGAGTTGCCATGTTTTACCAGCTCTCCACCACGTGGCGGCGCTGCTGTCGTGTGCTAGGCACAGCCATGTTTGTTCCAATGTTTACTTCTGACGTTGAATGGTAGAGTGAGCTAGTGTCGCTGCAGGTAAGGGCTTAGTAGTGGCAAATAGCCGTTTTAATCTCAAAGGGTTGAGGGTGTGGCGCAGCTGATGACGCCATCAAGATGGCCGCCGTGATATCACGTCACTCTCCGCCTTGTCTTTTGTTTTCGACTTTTGGTTTTTGAAATTAGTTTTTTTTTTATTGTCACTTGTTTTTCTCGCTGGTTGGCTGCTACACAGCGGCCATGTTTTTACATCGTCTGCTTGTGACGTTACGTTTTTCCCCGCTCATCTTTCCATCGTTGGCAGATAGGCGGCACTAGAGTCACCATATTGTAGCCTATCTGCTCTCCACCACATGACGGCGCTGCTGTGTGCAGCCATGTTTGTTCCTATGTTACTTCTGATGTTGTACGATAGAGTGCGCTAGTGTAGCTGCAGGTAAGGGCCAAGATCTAAGTATCTGTGTACGGGGAACTGGACTTTATGATTATTTAAAGTTCCCTTGCCGGGTGTTGGACCTGATCCAGCTACCGTTGGGTTAGCAAACATGCACTCTAGTCAACTGAGCTACGAGTGCAGACATGAAATCGTTAAGTTTATATGCTCTATATAAAGTATTAGTATTTTTTTTAAATTCTGCTAGATATACCTATGCTAACTAGTTTTCAAATCAAAGTTATGACTCTAAAATAACGTTAAAATATTAAAATTTAACTACTTGACATGGCTATATCTAACTTTTTTTTTAAATTACAGTCATTGGTTGAGCTAAAGACATACCTATGAACATTAGTGTTTTAAAGTTATGCATTTATATTAAACTTTTAGAATATTTTTTTCTTGAACTACGTGACATAGATATGTCTAATATTTTTTCCACTTATAGTCATTGGTTGTGATTAAGACATACCTATGCCAAGTAGTTTTTAAATCAATGTAATTTATTTAAATTAAAGTTAATGTTTTTTTCTTGAACTGCTTGGCATGGATATGTCTAATATATTTTTATTTATAGTCATTGGTTGTGCTAAAGACATACCTATGTTCAACTAATTTTTAAATAAAAGTTATTGGTTTAAACAAAAGTTTTAAAATATTTTTTCTTGAACTACTTGGCATGGATATGTCTTATTTTTTTAATGTTCTGAAAGTTATTATTTTATTTTTTTAATTAGCCTATTGTATGTATGACTAACTGTATTTTTTATTAGTTTTACCATGTATGAACGGTCTTATGTTTATTTCGGCGTCTCCTCTTCTCTCAGCAACCAGGAACATTTTTTTTTAAAGTCCAGTAAAGTGTCTTAACTGTGTGAGTGTTCGAAAAAACAGATATATATTTAAAGTGTATTTTCAACGAGGCGTATGCAATAATTATTTTGAAATATACTACTTCTAACAGGTGTTAGGAGATAGCATATTTGAAAAAAGATTGTTTTCTAATATTACCGATGTACAAATAATTAATGCCAGCGCTGCAAAGAGATGTCTGCAAAGTAAACATGATTGAGAACTCTGTGTGTATGTTTTCAACTTAATTATTTACAACTAGGCGTATGCAATAATTTTCAAATATACTACATCTAAAGGAGATATCATATTTTTTAAAAAATATTTTTTCTGAAAATACCAATGTACTAATTATTTAAACAATATGTTCAATGTAAGCATCAAAGAATATGTATTTATAGTTTTAAATAAATTATTTATTTTTACGAAATAAATGTAATACAATCGCAAAATTATTTACACAATATTATTATTTCCACATTTTCTATGAGCTCTGTGCTTCTATCTTGGAAATAACCCCCATCGTCTCGGTATGTGGAAGGAACTGTAATTTCTGAAAGGAAAGAAAAGACAACATTGTAGACACATTTTTACAGTTCACAAATATTAAAAAAGCGTGCCCTCAACTTTTACCATTAGAATGGTTTTCTAGAAACCATGCGAATGGCACTCAAAGGCGTTGGGACCTGGGGACACTATACATACCCGAACAAGCACTGTTTGTTCCAAATAAATTTTTAATAACATCTTGATAATGTTAATTTTTCATTTTAATATTAGGGTTACGTATAGAGGCGTTTTCCAACGCCGCCTTTTGATTCTGGAAAGAAACAAGTGCAGATTTTAGTTGATGGAACGAACAGAACAATGCGACTGCAGCAAACATCAAATGAATGGAGGAACGACGGCTGTTTTTTTTTTACGAGGAATATGGACGACAGCAAAGAGATAGTAGTATTGGAATAGAAGAGTAGATAACAGACGGGATATATTTAGTATTGCAAATCAAAAATAGATGGAGAAAGAAAAGCTAACTTTTAGCATAGCTTGCAGTGTTATAAAAGCATTTAAATATTATTAAATTATTAATAAAAAAAAGTAATATAATGTGTTACACAAACAATTAGTCAGAACTAAATATAGACAGAAAAAGGAAAAGCAAGCATGTTGCCAACATATATTACTAAGCCACGTGTGTGTTACAGAAAAGCAATTTTTTTTTCACCAGTGTAACTCTGGTGAAGTCAGTGTTGGTTACCTTCCCTCGGAACGGTATTGACATAACCACTCCCAACTCCCAAGCAAAAGAGGCGACAACATAGCTAGTATATAAAAACTTTTCCCGAATACATAAATAAAAAAAAATAGTCGTAACGACTACAATACATAATAGCGAACACCAAACAAACTGTGAACACTAATCAAACAGCGGACAGAAACCCATATAAATGTATACAATGACATTAATATTTTACTTTTATCATACAGTCATAACCACTATCTTCGCCCGAGGGGAGGAAGATCACGGAGAATGAAATCGCAAGAGATATTAGACATAGCTCCGTCTCAACTCCAGGAAAATGGCTACCGACCAAAAATCCCAATTGGATCAGAGTAAATGATAAAAGAGTTGGGGGTGAGAACTTAATGCAATCGCTTCAGATTGTTAAACATCTCATTCGACACCCAGGTACTGACATGTTGCTTTATAAACATTGCCAGCCCGACTCCAACCTGAATACCACACCCGTCACCAGATGGGAGAGAGAACTCTCCGGGAAAGATGGCTTTCACCAAAGTCCCAAGATGGCGTAGAAAAATGACAATATGACGGGGTTGTGAGGCAAGTGCAATCACTAGATATTGGTACCACGTCTCACACCCAGATGCTGACATGTTTACTTATTGTACCAGACCCGTCTCCAACTTATCTATGGCTCAGGAATAAAAGAAATCTGGGGGAGAGGGGGTTGCGAAAGCGCTTAAACTTTAAACACCCTAAGCGAGGTCTAGCCAATGCTTCCCGACTTCAATTGCGCGCAACTCCCAGAGACAGGCTCGTATTAAAAACCTGCCCCACTCTCCAGGTTCGTCAAATTAACGTCATTGAATAAACAAAAAATTGATGCTGGGAGAGGGGGAGAGCAAGAGAGAGCGTCAACGAGACGTCTCCAGATATTGCTTGCTGTTAAAAATCATCAATGACAAAGAATTTGCAGCACCGTCATCGCGGATGCTATTAATAAAATATGCGAGAAAGAAGATGAGTTCCAAGACATGAGAAGCAAATTTACACTTATTTCCGTAAGAAACTACAGCAACGAATACATAAGTGATTGACAAAATAAGTACATCAACCTTATTTTGTATAAGTCTTTCAGAAAAATATATCACCTCCTGATACAGATTGCTATGATAAAAGTTTTTTTAACTGAGTATATATATATATATGTGTGTGTGTGTGTGTGTGTATGTATTGTGTGCAAGATCAATCACAAAAAATAAATTAGTGTCAGACCAATCACAAACAAATGATACCATGTCATTGGTTTGTCCATTTCAGAAGAAATGGTATTTTCTCTCCACCACAGCATTCAAGTAATTTTGCCAACAATAAGAAAAAAATTAAAATGCCATCATCAAGTATTATACGTTTGTCGTCTAGCCAAGTCAGTGCTACTTTGTTTGAACATTGTGTAAATACATCGTGTTTTATTGATGTTATATTATTTATGTTAACTCGAATTACGTGCTGTTGTGGTAATACTGTCATATAATTTTGAAAATAATTTTCTTTCTTAAACTAGATTTATTTACACCCTTGGCCCTCTTTGTTATTATTTCATTACATACGTACGAGTACATTTTAGCTCTCAGACCAACAAACACGCTGATCTTATTGCCCACACACTCATCTTTAAATTTCCCCGACACTTTTCTGATGGTACAGGAATGACACGAGGAGAAGAGGGGGGTGGGGTGTTTACTCGTGTCTATTTCCTCTGCGAGTTTGCGGACTGAGGCAAGAACTGCATAAAATCATTTGCCTTAATTTCATAGATAAATGAATCCGTGTCTGTATACAATAAATGTATGTTATCTTCACACTTAACTTTCATAATGTCATAATGGTAACGATACATTAATGTTTTAGAAATATCCAGTATTGTGAAGCCTGCATAAATTGGTTTATCAAATAATATGTTTTCTTTCTCCATTTACATAAGTGATAAATTTTCGTTATAAATTGTGCGTCACTTAAATGATGGTTTGGATGTTAACTTTTTTAGTCGTTTATTATTGCTCACTAATTTCATTACTTGTTCTACAAGTTTGTTTTGTAATAATTTACCGTAGACCGCGTTATTGAGTAATTTGTAAAAGTCTTTTTTCAAACCTGTTTTTCGCCTACTGTTTTTCATTGTGTTTAATTCAACGTAGGGATGGAACCATCTCTCTTGTTCAAATTGTAAGACTTTGTGGATTTTCGTAATTTTGAGACCGTGGTTAATTGCTTGCTTTAAAGCTACATAATGTACTACATAATTATTTTTATTTTCTAAAGTTGTTAGCAATTTTGTCTGCTTTGATCCAGGCGGGCACTGACTGACTGGTAGGAAGGGCAGGTCTTTATGGTCTTCGTGCAGCTCTACAGGATATTCGACACCGACCTCCAATATGTAGCCGTGAAGACAGTTGTCGGGTATTGTGGCGACGTGTATATTAGTATCATCTACCCAATGAAAGTCGCGAATGGGTAGAGTATGGGACATTGCCCACCCATACAAATTGTTGGCGTCTACGTACTGAAGGTAGAAGGAGGGGCAGCTGGAATCATATGTCTCTGGCAAGTATCTATTATTGGTTGTGATATAACGTTTTGCACTCTGTGCTACGCTCCCTCGAATACCGTGTTCAATAAATAAATACACGTCGCAGTCGGTCAATTATTCTAACTGTACATTTTTTTTTAACATGGCGTCAAAGGCAAAACCTGGAGCACTTACGTAACGCACGCAGTCGAGACCGTGTAGGATTCCATACATAGTTTCTTGAAATTTTCAAATACGTCGGACAATAATAAAACATAGGTCTCTTAAGTATATATTTGTATAGTCTTGAATTGTTTTACAGTTGAATTTATTCCATACTTCTGTGGCGTGTGCATAATCTTCTTTACTTATGTCTGTGTCTGTTAGTTTATTGTAGATTGCGCTAGGGGGCAGCTGTGTCTCTTTCAGTTCAGCAATGCTGTCTATATAGTCAAATGAGAACACACACTTTATTGTTACCAGTTCCATTTCATCTTGCTTACATTTCTTATTTTTGTATTTTTTAATTCGGTATGTGGCAGGTTGTCTACTAATGTGGTGAGACTGGCCGACATAAAACGAAAGGTATCTATGAATTGTATAGAAGAAGTCTCCCCCAACGACTTTGAAAAAGTTATGAGTTTTTCCTCTGTATACGGGGTTATAAATATTTTCTTAATGTCGTACCCATGTTGCTTGATTATGAAGTTTTCATCATATATTAAATTGTGGAAAAATACCGGCAGCTTTTGTGGCCTTCTACACACGTACTTTATTGCACTCGTTTCGTGATGGTCCTAGGTTATCACATTAAATGCTTCGTCGCAGTAACAGCAGGTGACGGCAGAATGATGGTACTAGAGTTGCAAGTTGTCTAGCGGCTTCATCTGTTCACTTGTCTCGTAGATGTCTCAAGGCCTTGTTACGGAGTTCTGTAGTGATTTCATAAAATATTTTTTATTACTACCTAATACTCATATAAAAATTTAGTTGCACAGTTTTGACACTTGTATGTTATAATTTGTAGCTGAATTTTTTGTAGAACTATACTGAACGGTTTTTTAGATTTCATTACCCAAAGTACCACGTTTTTCGTCGTGAAAATAAGCAAAAATGAAGGAAATTTTTTTTTGCTGGCGAATGGTACATTATTTTGAAAAAAAACGCGTCCACAGTATTGCGCATCGTGTGATTGCACATTGACTTAAATTTTTTCAAAATTTTTGGTTAAAAAATATATCAGTTATTGGCACCAGTCTGAAAAAAAAAACTCGGGAACAAGCCCTTACCTTGTTGTCCAATCTTGACCACGTCTTCTATGAATTTTTCCTCCGCGTCTTCCCCTGTGTACGTAATTATTTGTGGACAAACTTGCTCTCATATGCGCGGAAATCAATTCATTATCGATTTGGTCATGCAGGCTGTAACTATAAGCTTTATGTTGCTGGTAAGAATACGCGTACGTGGTGGCGGGATCCAGCTGACATGTATGTATTGGCACGAGCATTGCTTCGAAATCTGCGTAAATTACAATCGGCATCTTGTCGCCATTATGTAAATTCTTAAATTTTAATATTAGTCGTCTTCCGTTTTTTTTTTTTTTTTTCGTGGGCTGGTATCTCAATTTTGGCGGGTGCGTGTGGCTTGCAAAATTCTTTGTGGTCGGCTATCATTTCCGCTCCAGTTTTGCTGGTTACTCGCAGTCGGTCGTCATACATTTTAAAACATCTTTTGCAAATATAAAGTTTATGTTCGCGACCTGTCATATGCTTTCCAATTAGTCGTGAAAAATCATATATGTATCAATAGTGTGCTTTTTTGTCATCTGTTGTCAGTAGCAATATATCAAGTGGTTGACTTGTTCATCACTTGTTACGCGTAGTGGCACTACTTGTAGTTCTTCATTTAAAATAAAAATATTTACGCTAACTCCAGGTTTATATCTTTCAAAAATTTTGATTTGGTGAACAGGTGTCAGAAAGTCAATACCCTTAAAATTAAATTATCTTTCAGATCTCTGTATCTTTCATTTACCCACTGCACATTTTCCCCGCTTACATATCGTGCTAACATCGACCATTTAAAACGTTCATTGTCTTCGTTTTTCGGGCTTACAACTGCGTGTTTGGATTTGATTGCCTCAGGTAGGTCAATATAGCTCGAGGCATGGGTTGGCTCTAGTTTATTAATTCTTAATTGTAATCGTTTTACAGACATTAATGCCCATCCCGAGCCTCTACCCATGTATTCATGCTAATATTTTCATGTTTTTTCTATGCTAGCCTCTATTGCTTCTTCAATATCACTTAAGTTATAAATTGCTAAATTTTTTTGTTTTGATTGCTCTGTTGTCCTGCTCCTTTTCGTGGGGTTCGGGTTTCCCATAATCACACTCTAAAAATATATTAAATTTAATTGGCCCCTATACTGCTAATTCTTTCTGTAATTGTGCAATTAAATTACGTTTTATTTCGTCAATGTATGTAAAAATGTCTACTGTTTTGTTGCTAGGATTTTCTGTTACATCCGTCTTTAAATTGGCCCTGAATGCCGTTTCAGCTAAAAGGAACCCGTGAGATGTTGTGTCTCCCATACCTACAACATGATGGTGTCTAGTGTGTGTGGTTGGAGCTGTTGTGACTGGTGCGGCTATTCTCTGTTTCTTAGAGGGAGGCGGCAGGGATACGCCTGTGCATTTTTCTGCGTGCCGTTTCAAATTATCCGCTCTCGTAAATGTTTTGCCGCATCTGTACAGATATGTGACGTGTTTTTATTTGTATTGAATGTATAGTTTGCCTCGTGTCTGCGTGCATGATGCGAGTTATAAAATTGTGTATTGCAGTGTTTACAATTATGTGAAGATGTGTGTTTTACAGCACCACTGCACGAACGCAGATGGCGCTGTAGACTGTCCTTTCGTGAAATGCTAATGGCGCATTAGTGACATATCTCGCAATCACCTCGGAAGCAGGAACCGGCACTGAAATTGAACTGGATAGGAAACTTATGAATCCATAAATATTTTCTGTCTTGGCGGAGCTGAACTGGAAAGGGGTTGCGGACATATCCGAACTGGAATTGAATGGGAGCGTTTGAAACGCATTTCGACGGGACCCACAAACTCTACGCATAATTCCATTCCAGTTCGATTCCGGATTGGTACTTTGAAAGTGGCCCTTTCATTTCTGAACTGGAATTGAATAGAAACAGTTGAAAGATTCCACGCCGGACCAAATATCCATACACAGTTAAATTTCTATTCTGGTCCGGACTGAATCAGTTATATTCTCCCCTACATTTCTGAACTGGAATTGAATAGAAATAGTTGAAAGACTAGCACGCCGGACCAAATATCCACGCACGGTTAAATTCCATCTCTAATCCGGACTGAAACAGTTATGTTCCCCCTACATTTCAGAACTAGAATTTAATAGAAAAAATCGAAACTATTAACGCCGGACTAGGAACTCAACGCCTAATTTAATTTCGGTTTGAATCCGGACTGATGCCACATTTCCAAATCCGAATCGAACGGATACGTCAGAAAGACTTTTCTGCTGGATGAACTGTCTGTCCCATGCATAGTTTAATATCAGTTTTAGTCCACACATAAATTATTATAGTCGCCTCCACATTTGTGAAGTGAAATAGAACACGAACATTCAGAAGTTAATGCCGCTGGGCTAGATATCCAAAACGAATTTTAATTATTTCTCGAGTCCGGACTTAAACTTGTGCAGTCCTCCTGTTTCAAAATCAAGATTTAAGTAAAATGTAAAAGTAATTCCTTCTGTATCGAAAACTACACATATAATTAATTTCACTTTCATTCAAAACTCCCACAATTCGAATGTGGAATTTAATTTTTTATCATTTAAAGGCGTTTCTGCATGAATTATTCAGATGACTACTTTTTTAGTTCGAAACGACTTGTATTTTTCACCAAACGGAAAAAAAAAAGTTTCAGTTAGGATATATTTTGTACAATAACTCACTATAGAGAACTATGCATTTAAATAAAGTAACTTATCAATTATGTTGTTTCATTCCAATTCGTCTCGGACGTTAAGTTAGATAGTACATTGTTAATCAAAAATAAATAGTTATTGCGAACATAACAGAATTAATCTCTATGCATAAAAGAGAACCCTGACTGACATATCAAACTGCAGCGCGAACCGCTGGACCTGGAAACGTGAAATTTTTTGTGCGTCGTTGGCGAGCACTAAGAAGGGGATTTTTCGAAATTGGTCCCCTAAGGGGATGAAAATAGGTGAAGTGAGTTTCATATGATTCGTCTACATAGCTCGAATCCGACGGCCTATCGTAGTGACTTTTACTTCAATTTGTGAATCATAAGAAAGCATATTAGCGAATTTAAGTATTTTGCGAAATTTAACCATTAAGGGGGTTGGAATTTTAAATATATTTTCAATTAATTATCGATGTCTGTCGAACCCTTCTGGATTAAGAGTTAGTTTTAACTTCAAAATAATGCTAAATTGAATACCGAAATAGCAGTTTTTCGAATTTTCAAAATTCGACTCCCAAAGAGGGAAACGCGTTTTTATTAATCGCCTGTACTGTTCGAACACAATGTGCAATCGTCATGATTTTTTACTTCAATAAGATACGTATACAAATATAAAACACAGGATCTCAAGACTTTTTGAAAGTCTTCAATTAAGGGGGGGGGGGGAAGACGTTAAGTGTGTTTTCGATTATTCTTCCATTACTATCAAACCAGTCGAGATATCGACGTTCTGTTTTCTTCAGAAAGATGTTTACGTAAAGACCAGAAAATTTCTTTCAGGAAATATTCCGAATTCAACTCCAAAGATGTAAAAAAAAGTTAAAATATATTTTTGATTCGTGATCGATATGTCGATTTCACTTAATTTTTAGATTTTGGCGTGATTTTTCCTTAAGATTGGTGCTTCCTTAAATACTTGAAATTTAGTTTATTGATTTTTTTAAATTTGACACCTAAGGGGGTGAACAGTTATGAAACGGGATTAAGGGTGATTTCAATAAATCATATAATTTAAACAAAAATAATCTTTCTATCGTCACGGTTTTCATTTAAATGAGATACTGTGCCCAGTGACGGAATAATTTATATATTTTTAATGAACTTTCGAAGGTACGTATTAAAGGCACAGTCATTAATGGTCGTGCTCAAAATAAATGAGTGATCATACCACGTGTACTATTTTTACCACCTGAATACTCTCTCATATTCGTCTATTTTTATGACTGTAAATTAAGGTCCTGGATAGTAATTAAGAGTTGCAGGGATAGACTAAGGACAACTTTACTTTTATCTATAGTTACTGAACATAATCTGCAGCTTGGCTATCCTAACACTTAATGGCCAAGCTACTAATCTGGGGTACAAAGAGGTCCTTCCGTTGAATAAATATACGCTATTACGAATAATAAACGCGGGCTGTACCGCGGGCGGATTGTTAGTGTATATGATATCAATTATAGTATGTTTGATCGTCTTCTATGGGGTTCTACACCAGTCATCCGATTGAGATGAAATTTCTGCAAAAATGTGTGGGGTAGAGGCAAAAAAAAAAGGTACAGGGACAGAAAAGGATACCAAATAATCTTAGTTAACGAATAAACTTTTGTAAGGTGTGCGTGTGCACGCAAAGATTTCTACAAATGTGGAGGGGTAGCAGGGAAGCAAAACAGGACACCGAAAAAAACTTAAAGGGAAAGCTTAAACACTTTATTGAGTTGTGCGTGCGCTCGTAAATTTTTCAGCAGGAAAAAAATACTAATTTTTGGTGGGAGGATGGTCAAAATGGGGTATAGGTGCAGAACGGGGTACCAGAAAAATATGAGTCAATTTTCATTTTAAAAATATTTCTTAACCCCACATTAAATTCCCTTAACATAATTTTGTCCCATTTAGCACTTTTCAAATATTTTTGTCTCAGAAATATTATCACATTTAATTGAAAATACCGCAAACGAAGTTGCGGGAACCAGCTAGTCTTTTACATAAATCCATGTACGTAAGCATATATAAGTATGACCAATAAACAAGTTCGTGAAAATAAAAGTGTAAAAGCACTAGTAAACAACTAAACTTAACATACGTTTGTCTCGTGAGTAAATTTGAAATTTGTGTGGTGATTAGCTTATGGTAGGAAAATTAATCTCAAAACTTCACATTTCGTATGTAAGTTAAGATGCTAATTTCCATTTTAGAATGATGCCACTCAGTTGTGGCCAGAATTATGTTATATCGATCATCTATATCATACAAGAAGCCCAGAATTAGTGTCCGTTTCAAATATTATTTCTATGTGTTATTACAAGATACAAAATTCAATAAGAAAGGCTTACCTTAAATACTAAATGTGAAGAGTTGAAGTTATATTACTACCGTGTGTAAACCAATACCCATATAAAAATTCACCCCTAACACAAACAAACATACATCACTTTTTGTCGTTCGCTGTTGCTATCCCACTGTCATCTACAAGAACTGTGAAAACCTTCATCTCATACACATTTTATTAACCAAATCTCCATAAACGAAACGTAACTAATTTAAGCTTAGCGTGCTTGTATGCTACACTACACCAGCTACACCTCTTTAAAATATTAAATATAAAATATTAAATATAATTAATTTTAGCAAAATATTAGTATGTTTATCAATGCCAAATTTAGAACCTATGTAAATACACGCTAAATATTTCTTCTCTTGTACAGTTCTACATTCGGTCGCGATATAAAGATTTACTTATTTTTACATTTGAGACTGATGAGGTGCCTTTTTTGTCGCAAAATTTAGACAGATAATCGCAAATTGAGCCGCAAAGGATTTCGGGGAGATTTAAGGGAAGAATATCATAATTTTGTGCCTTTTTTACATTTGTTTTTACCAGAAAAGAACGTTGGGCACAATGAAAAAGCAACTAAGCTTAATATACAAAACCGTATCTGCCTTTGGAATCGTACCAAATACATGTAAAATTTTCTACTGATTTTTTAGAGATATGTGCCGTATACAATTAATAACCATAAAGAGCACTAGCCAGTTCAACTGTTGTTTAACATGAATTTAACATATTTAATACGCTTGACACGCTAGCTGCTAGTGGAAAGCCAGGAGGCGAGCGTTTCAGCTGTGACTAACTGCAGTGTTGCCAGACGGACAACTGAACAATCGAATGGATGATATAGCTCGGCCTTGTTACCGTTCAAAACATATTACTCGACATGAAATAGTATGTTACGTAGTTTTCACAACAAAAATCCAATGAAATCGAAACCTGCCCATGCTGTTATATAGGGAAAAAATTAATTTTACTACTGCCTTGCTAACACGCACATTATTTCTCAGCATAACAGCATGACTAAAAGTCAATTTACCACCGAACTTCCATTTAAACGTTGTTAGTTAATTTGATGCAGAGATTTGCGAAATTTCACTGATTACCGAGCCACTTTGCCACAGCCTGTAATAATTAAGACGTCCTGTCGTAATTTACTCATACGTGTGGCTTGAAATCTAAGAGTATTTCTATATAAATTTTGTGTTGTAGGTCCGTACACAAGAAATGTACAGTGAATTTACTAGAATCTATTGAATTTCTCGAAGGTGGCGAAAAATAAGCTATGCTAGAAATTAGAAAACAGTTTTAAGGAATGAAGCTATTGGTTCGAGTAACATGGTATTCTGTAAACAAAAATCTTGATTTTGTAGTATTAAGTTTTAAAGTAATGCTTACGTTTAATGATGTTACTCTGAATAAATTTTCGCATGTGTTACTACACACTATAACAACTTAACCTAGATTTTACAAGGTGTATCGTGTCAGGTGTAGGATGTTCGGGATAAAGTGAGCACTAAAAAAGCCCTGCTAAAGTTATACTTTGAGCCAATTCGTATCTTTCTACCTGTAACTGCTAACGACGGGAAACATGTAATCTCTTGGACACGTCACTTGATTTTTACGCGTGTAAGATAAATTTTGAAGTTGGTAGGTATTAAGGTTGATGAAAAAAAAGTTTATTAATTATATAAAATACAGTTACGTAGATTTCAGTTGATTTTGTTTCAGTATAGTTGTATTTAAATAGGAAAATAAGCGGAACTACATTACGTAATTTTGCTGCAAACCATACAAGCAGTGAGGGGTCTTGCGGTAATGTTGTATCATCTGCAGTAACGGCTAGTGATGTTTTTCAAAGGTTAGATTTTTAGTGCTCGCTGTATTCCGAACTACCTATACTGCACCAGATATCACGAGATTTGTCGACTATGTTATGTCAGCAAAATTATAGTAAAATTGTGTTCATGATGTTGAGAACCATTCATGATTCAAACTGTTTTAATATTATTTGACATTAGCCTAGTTACTTCATACGTCACCAACGCACGAAAAATTGTCTCTATATACAGGATATTCCAGGAGAAGAAGCGAATAAAGGGGCGGATGATAGAAGGGCCCAATACCTACCAAATAAACCAAAATTGTATAATCCGATTCACAACCGTCTAAAAGTTATGCATTTTAAAAGAAATTTTGGCTCTACTCTATTCTGAGCGAAACATTTCCTGATGGTGGAAATAGTAACGTTCCATATAAAACGAAATTTGTACACACCAAAGGTAAATAGTGACGTCACATTTAAAAACATATTTCACGTCACTGAGAGTACAGATTCGTGGTGTAAAAAAAATCACGTTCACAATGCTTGAAATTATTACCATTTATTCAAATGTATTTTGAATGTAATGTAGTTTAATTTGTTGCAGCCCAAACCACTGTACCTAGAATCGTGACATTTTTTGTGTGATTTACCCTCAGGTCGTAGGCAAGCATTAGAAAGGATCTTTCGAAACCCAACTTCTAAGGGAGTTAAAATGGGTGAAATGTATTTCCGAAGAAACTTCGATAGAGCTCGAACCCGGTGGCCTATAATTGTGATTATTACTTTAATCTCACACACATAAAAATGCTTTAGCCAATTTTAGGATATTTGGAAATTCAAAATTTAAGGGGGTGAAAAAACCTTAAATGTGTTTCCGTTTAATTAACTATATCTGTCGAATCCTTCCGGATATTGAGTTGATTTTTACTTCAAAATATTGCTTAAGTAAATACCCAAAAAAATTGTTTTATGATTTTTGTAAATTCGACCCCCAAGCAGTCAAAAGGGGTATCATAGGTTTTTTATGACATGTAATACCACTGAAACACAATCGTGATTTTACTTCAGTTGCTTACGTATACAAATGACTATGAGAGGACTCCAAGATGTTTCGAAATTTGATAAATAAGGGGGTGAAATTACGTGAGTTATTTTTCGAATATTTCTCTATAGCTATCGAACCAATTGATATATCGAAGTGCTCTTTGCTTTAGATTGATACTTATGTAAGTATCTAAAATACGATTAAAGTATATTTTCCGAATTTGGCCCCAAAGAAAGTAAAGGTGTTTTCGATTCACGATCGATATATATCGACCACATTGATATTTTATGTAGCGACGTGATTTTTTTCTGTAAATATTGATGCTTAATCAAATACCTGAAAAGTAACTATAAAATTTTTCAAAATTCCCCACCTAAGGAGATGAAAATGAGTGAATAGTGATGAAATGTGTTTTATAATTTATATGTATTGTACCCAGCAGGTTATTGTCGTGTTTTTCACGTTCAAGAGATACTAGTAAATAAGAGTAAAATGTGGTTCAATGGTTTTTCTGATTTCAGTCACTTATGAGGTTAAAAGACCTATTATGTGTTTAAGATAAATCTTCGGTATATATATCAAACCCAGTTTATTTTTGTGGAAAGCCACAAAATTTGTTTTCTATCAGACAGGGGTTCTTATCTAACCAGTAGATATATTGAGGTGTTGTCCACGTCCGAATGATGCTTATTTAAGTACCTAAAAAGGTTATGCAATGTTTGTAATCACTACGAGCCAGAATATTTTATTTTTAAAAGTAGTTTTCGTGAATAATTTCGACGTTATACGGCACAGTTGTTTGTAGCTTCGATATATTGTAAGGGAGATTCTGGGGTCAAATTGCTTTAAAGTCTGTGTAAATGTGTATGCCTAACACACAAAAACTTCAAGGAACATGTATGAATTCAGTGTAATACGAATGAAGTTCAAAAGTGGTAATAATGGATTATGCAGTGCACTATCTACTTAATTTCCTTAATTTCCAGCATCAGCCCACATCTCACTAACCTCAAGGTTGGGACACCAAATAAGTTCATATTTCAGTAAAACACTATCCCGCCAAAACTGTTAAATGACAGTAAATTAACTTAAAGCGAAGTTTTTGAAAAAAAAAAACAAATATAATTAATTGAGGGCACCATCACCAGTAGTTTTGCAAATTCGATTACCCTCTTATATTTAACAGTCTGTAATAACCCCACAGCGTCAGCATTGCTATGACTATGATTAAGACCCAGGTGGAGTCACTGTTAGTGGCAGCGACTAACTTCAGACTGCTTTTCTCGTGGATAGCTATAGCTAATTATCCTGCTCCATAGTTAACACGACTAGCATATTTGCCATTCTAACGCTTGATGACTGAATTAACTATCTGGTGTACAAAGAGGTATCTGCTCCGAGTAATACACGCGAGCAAAGCCGCGGGCGCTTTGCTAGTGAATACAAATAAATTTTTATTATCCGGTATAATCATACATGAACTCCGTTGTGGAGCTTCTGTACTCTGCTTGTAAATTGGTTGTTACTTCTGCGTCATAAAATTTTGGAGGGGCGTTAGTCAGCAAAAAATTGTTTTATTTATTTTTGCTTTTAAACATTTTAAAAACAAATCGTAATATTTTTGTTAAGACATGAACTTATACATGAACATAAACAATATTTATTTACTTTATCAAACTATTAGGCTCGAACTAAGATACACGACGAATTAAATATGTTAATTTCGACAAATAGACTACGACGCAGTGTTACAGCATACGTTGTGTCTAAAAATATCATGTAACTTTATGTAGTCGTACAAGTTAGGATGAAATGTATTATATCACGCTTGCACAACTACCACGTGTATCACATCCTAACAGACCAGATCCTGCCGTCTAATAGGAATCGTCGATACCGGCTCACATGGCGGCCTGTTTGTTGCCTACTACAACACGCCTCACACGAACTTGTACAAGACCAAGTAAGCCAACATATATCACATCCCATTTAAGGTATAAACTAAACAGTTGATCTGTAGGTAAGGTGAGTGTTCTTTAGGTCTCGTCGTCAGCCAGGTAATTTCAAAATGGTTATACAAACACAACTCCCAACTGTGTATGCTATATAGAAACTTTAGCGAGGAGTGAGGGCATAATAAGTACACCATGTTTGCCGGACACGAGCCATGTATTTACACAATATATACAATATTTACATCTACACATTTACAAGACCGCACTGGCTGGACGCATGTAAACTGTTCTGTTCAGTGTACCGGGAGAGACTGCCTTCTCCTGGTTGAGGTGCGGTCTCGCTGGGCGACCCCAGTAATCCCTTGTCCTGCCTGGACAATGCAATGTGCCTGGGGGTGGCAAGCTGTTAGCGGTCGTCTGGCCAGTTAGGGATGTACAGCGCCCCACTGTGCTGTCTTGCACTGACAGGCTGTCAGGTGCGCATCGCTTCTGCATACGGCAGTGGTGCGCCGCCACAGCACCCCCCTGCCAGTGATGCATCCAGCAGTTGTTTGGTTTTTCGTTCCTGAGAGGCACTCAACCGCTTGATCAGTTCTGTTTTTAGCTTCTGATATCGGCCTTCAGGTGGAGGGCTAGTCAGTATATCGAGCACTTCCATGGCGAATTTGCTGTCCAAATTGCTGGCCACATAACTGAATTTTGTTTGGTCGGCAGTTATCCCGGCAAGTGCGAATTGGTTTTCCACCTGAGCAAACCATAACTCTGGATCTAGAGACCAGAACGGCGGAATCCGCACTGCGTTGCGGTTGATGGACACAATAGGTGGTGCGGTGTCGGTCATGTCTCTGGAAGTGTCCAATTATCGGTAGGGTCACGCCACGAACACAGGTGTCGCTACACGCGGTAGTATGACGCGGACGAACTGGGTGGTGCAGAACTCAGTAGTACCTACTACTTGTATCACCGCGACTCGCGGAAGCGCGCCACAAAATATCGGTGTGGCGCAAAACGCTCGTGCTTCCACTACTCGGGTGCGCGCGCACTGCCGTGACCTGGTACTGCCCGCGCGGCGCGGCGTTCGCGTTGCCCGATCACGTCGGGGTCACCACTTTAGCGAGGACGTGAGGGCATAATAAGTACACCACGTTTGCCGGACACGAGCCATGTATTTACACAATATATACAATATTTACATCTACACATTTACAAGACCGCACTGGCTGGACGCATGTAAACTGTTCTGTTCAGCGAACCGGGAGAGACTTGCCTTCTCCTGGTTGAGGTGCGGTCTCGCTGGGCGACCACAGTAATCCCTTGTCCTGCCTGGACAATGGAATGTGCCTGGGGGTGGCAAGCTGTTAGCGGTCGTCTGGCCGGTCAGGGATGTACAGCGCCCCACTGTGCTGTCTTGCACTGGCAGGCTGTCAGGTGCGCATCGCTTCTGCATACTGCAGTGGTGCGCCGCCACAGACACAATATACTGTTGCTAGTTGGGCAAGGTACGCCGAGTGATGAATATATTTTATTAAATAAAATGAACTAAGTGAATGAAACCTAATTTATTTACCAACAAACGAAACCAATAAGTACTATATACATAATGGCTATAAAATTAAAATAATAAAGTCTTACAGTAGTCTTCTATACAAGTTCCCGTCACTATCGTCTCGACTCACTCTCACAAGATGCCTTTCGGCAAAACTCTTTCAGTCTCTGGTACAGCTCCCATTTATAATCTTAATCAAAATTCTAGAAATCTCGCGGCACGTCTTTATCTCGGAGCTCCGAAAAGTACGTTACATCGGGGCCAATTCACCGTCCAATAGAAGAGAGCGCGTACAAGAAAACGCGAAAATTATAGATCGTGATATCAAGTATTATCTGAGTCTTTACGAAACTCGATACAGGCGTGCGGTGGGGATGGCTTCCACGATGCATTACAAAGGGTAGCACTAGCCATACACTGCATACCGAGGTCCTTTAGTTCTGCCGCCACTGTATCAGCTTACACAGCTCGCACGATAGTCGTGGCTCGCAACAATACGTATGAAGATTTAACACATTCTATGATCAATCTAATACACACTGCGGTCATATTTATTTTAGTTTTTATAGGTTTTACAGTTGCACGTTTTTATAGTCATTTACAAAGGTTACATCATCTTATGGGCTTTTTCATAGTACTTTAATTAAGGTTGTTAAATGTTTATGGATTGCCACTTTTGTATAACACATCAATGATAATATATTTTTCTTATTTTTGCAAGTTTCAATCTTTGACCTCGAGAAGTCCATTGCATTTAGAAGATTCCAAAGTCATTTGCTTCAAGCAGAACAATTCTATATGTATTCCATATTATCTTTACACTCAAATTATTATGTTTGTGAGGTCATTTTCAGGCAATTAATAATTATGTCCAAATAAAATGGTAGGCTAACTTATAAGAGCAATAAAAGAATACACCAATTTATTCTGTTATGCATATGCTTTCATACCTACACCATATTAATGGGATTAAAATCGAAATTATAAGTAAATAGTACATGTGAGGATACCTTGTTATCAAACACAGAATATGTGCTGAGTTTGAAACATAAAGATTTCTCTTGGCTTGTTTGTAATATGGGGGCAAATAAGGTAAAGTTTAGCTTGGATCCAAAAACCACTGTCTCAAATTATTAGCAGTGTTTTCACAGTACGCTACACAAAACAAACTTCCTATTATTGATAACACTAAGAAATAAATAAAATAAGTTTTTGGTCACCTTCGCTTTTTAATACTAGAAAGAAATGTTTTACCGTGTATTATATACATTATAAAACGTCGTATATTATTAACAGCAGGTGTGCATTTGTATGTAACCTGCTTACATTAAATTTGTTGGAACTTAAAAGAAAACGTAATTAATTGTATGTATATATACGCACAGAAAGAGGGAGGGAGAGTGAGAGAGAGAGAGAGCTAATCTCGGAGACTTTTATTCGTGTTTGGTTTGTCTCGCCTGGTTTTCTGGGACGACAGATAACTACAATAGCGGACGCCCACGATTTTACTCAAAATCAAAATATTGTCTCCGCTAAACACGGTACAAAATGATTTAAAGTTTGCTTTGCAGAAATTGATGCTATTGAACGAAGTTTTTATTGAATTATGCAGGTTTATCTGCAGTAATATAGTTAGTGGGGAACATTTTTCCGGTGGTGTCTCATCAGAAGAAAGAGCAAGTAATGGCACAATGCACAATGTAAGGTGTCAGAATGGTATACGAAATTCTTATTTCGTGTACCTTATGCCATATAGACCTCATTTAACTGCTTGCAATTTGTAATTGAAGCAACTGTATCAAATGCGACAGAATAATTAAATGGTCTGATGACTTGACGATTTTATTTATCTACACGACAACGGAATCTCGCCATTTTACACGAAACAACCATTTTACTTAAATACAAAGGTATTATTAGAGACAGAACTGATGGCTCGAATAATAAATTAAGGGCGTGTAATTGGCCATAGCACGAAGTAAGAAACCATCCGGCATTCGCAAGAAGTGATTTTGGATAACCATCCGGCATGTAGAAGAAGTGATTTTGGATTACCATCCGGCATTCAGAAGGAGTGATTTTGGATAGCCACAAAAAACTGAAATTAGTATTGTCGGACTGCAACCGAACACGGATCCTCTTAAATGTGCATCCAGTGTGTCATAGTTGTGCCACCTAGCTGGATACACATACAATTATATAGTCCAAACAATCTGGTAACCCTAAACCTTTTTTGCCCTTCATTCGTCCACGACAGTAGAAGCTCTGAGTTCGAGACTGTTTTTGTAATACCTAGTAGATTCTTGGCGGTGGCTCAGGATCCTTTAAAGTGTGAGGTACAATAATATATTGTGCCTTTGTATATGATCATGTGACATAAAACATAACCTTTTGAATACTGTTACGACTTTCTCAACCTCCAAGTTGTAAGGTCGTTGAAAGAAACTGTTGTATAAGAAAAATACAAATATAGTCTGTGAGTACGATTAAGATGATGATCCCAAAATACGTTGTTCTGAACCAAAAAAATTATTTTTTTTAATAAAATTAATTTGTATATATACCTTCAGTAATTAATAATCAGAATATTCAACAAAAATAATAATGAAGTTGCCAAGCTCTATCAGTGGTTCAAAATTGAAGTGTTGTTTACCAATAATTTGATAAAGTTCTAATTTAATTAATGAGACTGCACTTACAGACAGTAATCGATTACTTGAGATCTCGTGTTCAATAGGAACTAATATATATTATTTTAAAAGCATAGTGTATAGATGTCACAGTATGAAGAGTTAATATTTGCCTTTGAGGCCACAATTGCATTTTGTAAATGGTATGGGAGATATAAAGCAACGCTAGTAGCAGCACAGTCACGCCTTGCAGACGGCCGGAATGGTGATAGAAATGTATTTTCCATATGCGTGACAATGGAGACGGAGTTTATTTTATTTTTAAGGGCTCGTGTGGATTAAATGCTGGGTGTATTTCACGTATACAAAGCTAATATTGATCACGACAAATTATTTAATACGAAATATGTAATAAATTGTTTAGTATATAAAATTGTTTAAATTTAAGTGTGTTAGAAGCGACGCGAAATAAAGCCGCATGAGGAGTGTGTATCAATAAATTATTGTGTTATGCCGAAAACGCAATTTACAAGAAAAAATGTAAATATAATATTTTCGGCAAACTATAAAATAGATTAAAATTTGTGCGCACGAAAACTGTCCGTTCAGAATGATTATAGGTTACACAATGCTTGAAGGTTATTTCATGCTGTTGTTACAACATATATTAATGTTATCGTTATTGTAAGTAGACTAATACTTTATATAAAAAAGGGATAGTATGAGCTTGTAATTTTCACGTTATTGGATATTTAGGCTTACGAAACATTCTGCAAACGTAATTTCGGAAATTATTTTGTAACAATTTTTTGTAGGAAAATAATCAACTTTTCAAAATTAAGCATAATAACAGAAAATTATTTCAAATAAAACTCGCATGCTTAGTATAAATTTTAACACTTACAACTGCATAGACACGTCTACGACTATATCATTTCAACAATTTAGTATTCAGTAAATGGACGAGGTTAGGCCTAACCTCGTTAGTTTTAAATAAACCAACCATATATAATGACAGCAACGTGTTTACTACAATACATATGGAATTTGGGGAAAAAAATACAAATATTTTATACAGAATTAGTTTAGAGAATAGGTACTTCATTCATAATATGAATATAATTAGTTTGGCAGAAGTTGTGATGTGTGAAAATAATGACTACACGCGTAACGATATTTTTACATTGTTATCTATTGACAGTGCTCTTTATACCTACATATAAAAACAATTTTAATATAACTCTTTTATTTTTACAACGGAGAACAGTACTTTTGCCACCTAGTATTTATTTATAGACATTAAAATGCTTCGTCACGCACGTATACAATATAGCGTCTGCAGTCGGTATCACCATTCCGAAGGTTCAGAAGTTCACCACCGGATGTCGGCCACTTTGCTTTGCATCTCCCATTACGACGGGGACAGTATAATCGCCGTTTTTCTCGGGCATGTGTTACTGGCTTTGGGGGAGGGGGTGAGGTGAGGCGAAATGGTCTTAAGAGCCAAAGTGGGTGAGGGAGGGGGAGAATTGTGCCAACAGCATCTACTTATATTTGTGTTGTGCTGTTCGAGACATTACCAAATGTACTATGGATGTTAATTAGTATTTTAACACTCACAGTAAACAGAAAGAAGTACGAATACATAGAAACGCTGATGTTTGAAAATAGAAAATTAGGGGAAAAAAGAAAAAAAATGTGAGAATTTCCAAGAAGAAACTATTGTGAAACTTGTATTGTTTTAGTGTCAAAACATCTGTGAGTATGTATAAGACAGTTAAATAATAACTGTGTGAATAGTGTTAAGGATGAATATGCATACGTCGTTATTAAAACAGTTTTGTCGACAATATTCACATTATTTTCACAAACAACTACAAGTTGCAGGATTAATTTATTCCTAAAGGTGTATATTATCAAATAGCAAAGTGATTGTATTAGTCGTCAGGCCGGCGATTATTCACACCCAAACCGTGCAACAGTAAATGCCGCACTAGCCTCATTCCACCACTACTAATTTCGTTGGTTCAATGGTCTCAGTAAGGTCAGATACCGTTACAATACCGCTGGCGATCACTGAAGATTGTTGACAGTATTCTCGCGCGATCTTGGGCAATGAACTGTGCGAGGCCTAGATTATTACTGAGACTGCTGAATTTTATGGAGTTTTGGATGACATGTAGTACCAATAAAACAGACATTGGGGCCAGATTCAAAACATTTGCTATGTCTAATGGCCATATAAATTCCGTTGTATTACCATATAGTTTATCTGCTATACCATTTAACATACAAAATAGTTACTAATGTTTTCAAATAACAGCCGATTGAAAAGTAAAATTAAAACTTAACTGAAGTTTTTTGAAGCACATTATCAGATAAATCTTGCAAATAAAAGTATTTGTATGTTCAAATAACCTTTCAATTAGGTAACAAAACTGTAGTCTTCTTTCTCGTCAGTTACATAGTCACATGCAAATTATATTTTATTTTCGTAGACTTAATTGTCAATCTTTCTGAAAATTTGAAATCACTGTCGCTGATACAATGTTTACAGATCGGTACTGGCCATAATACGACTGACGATAACTGAGACTGTCATTAAATATATATGCCTATTTATGTTACATTTAAGGCTAAATGTCCCCATTTTAAATCAGAATGTCACCACCACGGTGCAGCACCAAATTAGCAAATTTTTCTACAGAAATAACTCGGCAACCCATGAACGGATATTAATGAGGGAAACGGCATTTTACATAGTAATACCATACTAATTTAGGTAATTAGTTTGCATGCCATTAAAATTATCCGATATAGTAATGTTTTAAAAATAATGTCTAAAACGCAATGTTTTTTCAAAAGTCGCCTTACAGGAACATGACCGTGTGTAAATGAATTTAACGCAATTTACAGATTTTGAATAGGTAAAATACTTTTGTCGGAAACAGAAAAATAAGATATTAACATGTAAGGTATCGCGATACAGGATTCACCCCCCCCCTCCCCATGTTTTACATTCGCGTAAATAACAGTGTTAATGCGACAGTCGGCCTCTGGTGTGCTTCCAAGGTCAAAAGCATCCTTCCCATCTCTCTCTTATAATTATATATAGTACTGTTTGAAAATAAGTAAGACTGTGTGTTACATTTGTATGACAGCGTGGTAATTACAGACAGAAACAATCAACAACTAAACCAAATATGCTACCGTTATTCAGACATGGTTGTTAGTAAGTATCCTCCAAGCTTTCGCCTGGTGGTAATTCAGGAAAACGTGGAAAACACGAAGCCATATGCGTTTAGTTTTCTACAAAGCTAGCGTCACTGCTCCTCCGGGCTATTATGTACGTTTCAACTTTGTTTCTGACTCGCAGGAATAAATGTTTGTCTTACTGATACTAGTTACCTTTTGTGTGTATGCGTAATGTTATAAATCGGTGTAGATATTGCAGATAAAATTATTGTGTGACCGAATTTGTTTATTGTAAGAAATGATACACTATGTCAATTTATGAGTTGCATTTTGCATGAGATGAACACGCGCAAACTGGGGTTTTTCAAACCTTACTGTACATAATACCTATATATAGTCATTACAGGCACCGCTTTGTGGCGTCTTATGAATGAAGTTCATAAAGGACAGAATAAAATTTATTTAATTGTTGAGGAACACCCAACTCCAAAGAAATCTGGGGGTCCTGGAGTCCTTCTCCGGGAAATTTTGGGGTTTCAAGGATCATGATGAGGTTATTTAAAAATTTCTCATTCCTAAAATATACTAATTATACAGCTGGTTGAAACAACAATTTTCTTTTTTAAGAAATTTTTTTGAGTGAACAGATTTACAAAAAAAAAATACAATTTACCTCATGTACACACAACAAAATAATGAATTTAAATACCAGGAGAAACCTGAATATTAAACTTATAAGCTGCAGTAGCAGTAAGAATGTTCCACACAACATAGAAAATAAACTAAAATAGACTTTTATTCAAATTTATTGGTTTGTGGACATACGCCATTGCTCATGTTTTGTTGACCAAGCTTGTATTGAAAGACAAAGCGACAAAATACAAAAAAACACAGAAAACGCAAGAAAAAATAATCCCAAACGAAGTTCGTATGGGATTGTGTTTTCTTGCGTTTTCTTAATATAAAAGTACACAAATGTTGTGCATTATTTGATAAACGATTAGTTCATTGTTTCAGAAGACTGCTTTCTCCTCCCATTCACATTTGCCACACAAACAGCAACAAAGATAATATCGACATTGATAATACGATGTATATATGAAGTTACAAAGTATTTGTGTGAGTGTGTGTATGTGGAGGGGGGGTTCGCGACATGTGTATTTACGTAAAATTATTTACATTGATTAATAAAAATCTTATGTTCATTACATGTATAGGATAAACGTCTTCCTCCGGTTTGAAGTTTTCGCTGGCTTTGTTCTACCCCTAGTAGTTTGAATGTACAAATACGCGTTTAATTTTTCCTTATTTCCATTCTAACTCCATGAGAAACAATATCAGGGGATACCTGAGTATATCAGAAGGGGTCCTTTTTTGTCATGAAGTACGTAACTTTTTGATTTAGTCCGCCTAAAATATACCGCTCTTGTGCACCATCCCTCAATCACAACAAATTTCCACGGCCAAATTATTAGTAATATTATTATTTGATTTAATTTACATTTATAACAATATATGGAGAAATGCAGTCCGTATATGTTACCACGTCTGTACGAATATTTCATGTTAGCATACCAGAATACATTGTTCCTACACCTGCAATTTATCTATTCTGATTATGTAGTACTTCATTGTCGTAACTGATACGCACAGACATGAAATTGATCTGAAGTAGGTTCTACGGCACTGTAGGCAAAAGTCTTGGATGTCGATGAGCATAAATGGTGTTAGTGTAGGGGTAGGGTAAATAGGAGAACCCCGATAAAACCCGCCCATCGGCAACATCGTAAGACATGATTTACCTGGCCGGGGCACAGAATAAATTGTAATACAGACGCGAAATGACGCGGCGGCTCGTTTGATATTGGCGAACTTCGCCGCTCATTGGTTTCCCGAGACCATTGATGCCAGCCCTGCGTCTGTTTGGCTCCTGCGTGTTACGGCAGGTTTCCTATTGGCCTGGCTGCCGATAATCAGAGCAGCTGCCTCACGTTGATTGGCAGTAGGTGTTTCCGTCATGTTGCTGGCCAGAGAAACCATTTTTCTGGCGTGTGTGACTGAGTTTGCTGGCCTACCGGCTATTTCACTTATGTATTCCTAAATATTCTGTGTCCGGGGATTGAACCCGGATCGCATTGGTGGAAAGCGAGCGATCTAACCGCTTAGATACCGCGGCCCACTAATAACATTGATCGTGAAATATTTTTCCCATGTATTTACAAATATATTAACCTCAACATTGTATTACATACCTCTTAGTGCCAAATTCTGTATGTTCGCAAGGAAGCATTCGGGAATCTGAATCGAATTGGGGTTACAGTGATTGACTCGATTGGTGAGAGTTTCTGCCAGCCATTTTCTCTTTGTAGTGTTGATGAAACCGTTGCTACACTAGGTACCTATATATCTAAAAGGCGAGGTAAGAGGATTTTACGGCCCTAGGTCTTCAGATCCGATGAGGGTGAACTGAGGTGAAGGACAACACATCAATTATACCCCGTCCAAATTCGAACCGGCGCCCTTTCGCACTGTAGGCCGGCGCCTTACCGACTACACTATCGAGGCTGGCAATATCACAAAAACAATGCGCACGAAGATCAAATTATTATTGTGATACTGACAAAATTAGTAAGCATCAATATCATACGTTTATTTATCCTGTATTCTCCATTTTACTAGGCCACAAGGTACTGTTTTTTTCCTTCTTGCCGTCAAAGACAAACTTTACTTTCTTTCTCATTTTCCTGTCACGGCTTTACACTCTACTGGTTGGCTACTTGAAGAGGTTCCTGGGTCAGCGCTGTTTGTGACGATATCCCCAGAAACCTGTATCACCAGCACTTGGAACGGTAAGAAAAAGAAAGGTAAAATTAATGTAAAACTAAATACAGTTATCCTTATATTTATTCATCAATAATTTCAACCTAGCATCGGATCTGAATGTATGCCACTAATGGTAGTCATCCTTTTTCTCAAACACATTATGTGAATTTAAAAAATGTACACCTTACATGCAAGCTGTCGAAGAATAAGTATGAATTTGTTGAGATAAATATGTAACGAGGGCGTCTAGTGATCACTTTATCGTGAACAGCATCTTATACAGGTTGTAAATGAAAGTATGTTACAAACTTCGTGTGGTGATTCTTTGTCGAAAATGAAGTACAGTTACGTAAGATGACGTTTCGCTTAACACACTTCGTAAGTGAGCAATACACCCTCGTCTTACGTAACTGTACTTAATTTTCGACAACGAATCACCACACGAAGTTTGTAATATGCTTTCATTTACAGCCTGTATATACATAAGACTGCACAACATGAGTACAAGAAACATTAGTATATTACTTACTTATCTGTAAGCGTCTTTCTCACATCAGGTTTCCTCTTTTGTAGGACAGTCATAGTACATTTTTCCCTTTCACAGAGGATCTGCGTGTATTTTCCATTCCGGCGCATAATATATCTAATACACCATTAATTTGATTACTAACTGTAAATGCACATATCCCTGTTATGAATAAAGGAGGAGCATTCAATTACTTGTTCAGCTAACTATAAACGACAATACGAATGGCAAGAACATCCATATCCTGTATGTGGATACTGCCTCTTGCTGTGCAGCCGCCTATGCATTTACAGGTGGGTGGCACCAATAGCTGTACATACAGTAAATAACCTAAACAAGATGTAGAATTACAGCATCATTCTCATAGGCGTGTTGAACATGGATGTGGTTGCTAGCTCAGGCTGAAGTTGCTACGTGGTGGATAACTGCCAGAGGTGTTGGAGGGGGGGGGTTTATGATGTGTTTTATCCTGTTTCAGTTGCTGCGGCCTTGAAAATATAGTGATGACTTTTATACCGCCTTCTCCGCCTTTCTCACAAACCCAGTCTTCACATGACTTATCACGTACAGAGGCTAGCAGACATACGCGTGTGAAACTTGACCAGTGTTATTTTTAACTTCTCTTTCCAATCCTATACATTTTTACTTTACATGTAAATTAGTGATAAATCGTGCTATCGTCCTATTAGTCAAGTTTTATTGTTGTTTTGCACTAATTTTGACATTTTTTTACTTCTCTTCATTGGCAAACTAAACATCCATTTACATAATCCGTATTTCGCGTCGTATGATCGAAATATTATACATATATTGATTTTTACGATTCATCACTTCAGAAACTCGTAAGCGTACTATTGTATCTGGATGCTTTAAGAAAATGTTGAAACACTTAATGCGATTTATATTCCCGTGTATAGTGAACCAACATCTACTGCAAGCACGCACGTGACAGTTCTAACATGCCAATAGATATTGCAGAGAGTTCAAACGCGAGTGAATCATTTGTACAATATGAGTTAGGTAAGTAATACGCGCATGACAGTGCAAAAGAACATACCAGACACCGAACAGGCATACAGGCTGCAAACATAGTGAAGTGGCTATAGAACTTCTTACCGCCCGAACTTAGACGTACTAGCGTGCAAATCTGTACTCGTCTGTCAGTTTTACCACAACAAAATTTTCCGCAAAATTTTCCGCAAAATTTTATGTCTGTAGTACAATTGAGGTGCCGAGAAACTAGTCTTCCTATGTAATTTTATTCCATTGTTCCAGAGCAATCGTAAACTACCCTGTCATTTTATTTCATTGGTATTTTACGTCCAACCGATAGTACAAGTAATAAGACATGGTTACTCGTATATTTTGTTTACAAAACTAACCTAATAACTCAGATGGCTACCCATGACTCAAAACCACAACATTTCATGCCGAAAACCGGCGTGCCAACCGACTGCGCTACAGTTGCTCAGTCATCAGGTGTAATTCGCATGAATATTATAAGAGCCTTGAACACTTGGATAACGTCTAGAATCACCAGGCTTCCTAATACAAAACTGACCACACTAGCAGACACTGGTGATAAAGAAGCCGGCGCGGAACGGCTGATAGATGAGAGCTCTGGCGGGCTCATCCGCGGCCGGCCTTGGTCACGCTTGACCCAGTATAGTGAATATCTTATTTGTCTGTTTCCGTCAAAACTATTTGACTTATTCAAATTATGTAAACTGGGTTGAATTCGTCTAACTAATGGCCATGTTCCTCTAAGGCGACTTTTAAAAATTAATAGGTTTTTGAAATTATATCTTTGAAAATTACTGTATCGGATAATTTTTAAACGACATGCAACCTAATTACCTATATTAGTATGGTATTACGATGCACAATGCCGTTTGCCGACTTAAAATCCGTCCAAGGGCTGGTAAAGTTATTTATGTAGAACTTTTTGGCCCCGAAAGAGCTGCCATCACTCGGCAGAGATTCACATTATACATGGGGGACATTTAGCCTTAAACGTTGTAATTGCAGTTGTGATCAACAATCTTTGAGTTCTATTGCATCCTATATAAATACATGACTAACATCCAAAACGTGAAAAAAAATTACCACAACTTCAATTAAATTAAACAATAGAAGTACAGTTGTTGACGTGTTAAGGGATAAATACAGAGTGTCCATTTAACAAAATATTTTGCAGTGACTAATAAGTATTTTTTTCAGTGTGGCCTCACATGAACATAGAAAATGACAACAAAAATCACATTAAAATACAGACACCTCATGAATCATGAAATAAATAACTAAAACATTTAACTGCTTTATATATAACAATTTGAGTATAGATACTTAAAATACTTCCTGGTAATGTCACATAACTATAAATTTAATGACTACAAAAATTACAATACCGTGTATCCCCTTTAAGTGGTATTCATAAATTCTTCAACAGGGTAAAATTATACCATATTTTTAAGTTTTGTAAGTAGGTTTTATAACTATTACCAAGAACTTCCTTATTAAAAGATTGGATTATATTATAGATGTGAATGGCTACATAGAACGAACTTTTTTGGAATATATTTTATGAATTGTTGGGTAAATGAAGGTTATTTCTAAGTATTGTATTGTAACTGTGGAAATCAGCATTTCTTTTAAAATCATCAATATTTTCAAGTGTAAATTTTATTAAAGAATATCTATATACACACAAGGTAAAGGAAATATTCCTAATATTTAAACAAAGGTTTACATGAGTGGGTCGGTTTAACACCACTTAAAATTATAACAGTTTTTTTTGTAATATAAAAATTGTGTTTCCATGGGTTGAATTACTCCAATGTATAATGCCATATGTCATTAGTGAGTGGAAATAACCATAATAAAGTAATACATTGTTAATGCGTTCTTTCCAATTAATCTTTTCATCGATTTGCAAACCGAATACTTAAGTATTAGTCACACAATTATTTATGCTATTATCAATATTAAAATCAATTTGATGATTACATGCATACATTTTTTTAAATTTAGTGCTATTTTATTTGATAAGAACCACTTGCGAAGAAGACCCATTAGCTCATTAATCTGTAACTGAAGTGCAACATGAGATCTGCGAGACGTAATAATTCTTGTGTCGTCAGCAAATATAATTGATGTAGCAGAAAAGTAATGGACACATGGTTACCTACTATGTATAAACTACGAGGCAGAATTTGAGTTTCTTAAAAATAATATTATGATTACTGAACTACGTTTCGCATATTTTTCCTTACAGTAGCTAAATTTTGCTAAATCACCGCTACGACGAGACAACTATATGAAGTAAATTTATATTTTCTATTATCCTTGACATATGCACGACGGGAAGGGTACACGAAGGATGGGCATCATATTCCAGATTTGACATATTTTGAAGCTGGGTGCTAGTGGACGTACACCTAACACTGACGAATGGATTGAGAGTGGGGCTCTATGATGAAGAAGTGACGGAATGCACAGTGTGGGGAAAGTGGGAGTGCCCCGAGCAGACCGCCGGCCAATGGAAGTTCTGCTACGTTTACCACATGCGACAAATCTGGAACAACTCTGCCGGGAATCGAGCCTGGATCATACTTAGTGGGTTTTAGTTCGTTTGAAACACTAAGGGCCTGTATTACCACCTTCGAATAAAGCCCTGAATAAAATTTATTCCCTGGATAGCGAATAAGAGCGTATTACGACTCCCGAATAGTGCTATTCGGGTGCCTATTCACTGAATAAACTATTTGGTGCTCAGACGAGCCAATAGCCTCTTATTCGGCGAATAGTTATAAAATGGCGGCCATTTTTTTCAACACAGAGGCATGTTGAGGTTAGGATTCATGTCAAATCGAGATTTACTAATATTGATTGAAAATAATACTAATTCTGAGGTACGCCCATGGCCAGTATTTACCACTTTTTCTTGAACTCTGGAGGTAGATAATAATATAAAAAG
>PNEQ01102041.1:53141-105667 GCA_003012365.1 Medauroidea extradentata | reverse complement strand
TACCCTCGGCAGACGGAACTAAGCCTCCCCCCCTCCCCCAGGCCCTCCCCTCCATGGCCAGTGGAGAAGCAGAACCGGTGGGGAAGGGGAAAACACAGCGCCGTCAACCGGGGCTACCCTTCCCTCAAAACAATTTTCCCAGCCAAACTAAAACCACAGGAAGGAAGGAATCCCACTCAACCCTGATTAAGCCCCAAGGGCAGAAACCTATACAAACTTCACTACAATACTCTCAGGGCACTAAGACTCGCCCCCAAGACCCACAGGGTCCGCTCATGATCACTTGACTTGTAAAGTTGCAAAGGACAAACTAAAACACACAATAAAGGTGTCTGTGCATCTTTCACTTGCTCGAATTTCAACCCTCGCACATTGCCAATCAGAACACGCCCATCAAGGTCAGGGCAAGATATTCTTTCATTGCCATGCTAGACAGTGCATAAACACAATGGAACAGCCTGTTTATGTGGGGCGTATGGTCCAGGTTTCACCGCATCACACTGGTGCAGGCTGTACCAGAGTGTTTCGTGCTGTTTCGGTCCTTATTCCCTTAGTAACTGCTGTATAGCGTACCAAAATACTAAATTACTGTGCGACAATTATGCGGGCAATTGTAAATACTTACCAGAGGTGTTTCTTTAGTTCGAGCCCGTCTCACTGACTGACTAAGCTCAATTTGTGTTATCTCAAAACAAATCACAAGTGCTGTCTGCCTGTATCCGGCGGGCATGTCCTACACGCCCGTCAGGCCCAATCGTCCTTACTTTCCCCCCTCTGCACTCAGCTGGCAACATACACATAACAGTGGGGCGAGGCAACTAACCACTAATAAATTTACTTAAAGGCAGGGTTCAAAACAATTAGGTTTATTGACTAGAATACATATTTAGTTTTGTTACACACTTCAACAGGAAAAGCCCAAAACGGCGTAATTTAAATTGATTATACAGGTACGTGGATGAGACGAATGGCACAGAATTAAATTGAAACGTGGAAACGTTCCCCTTGCGGCCGAAATGGCACCTAGCACTAACAATATTAGGAAGAAAGCGAAAGATTAACGCGAAAACCTTGAAACAAATTAAAGTGAACAGACCAGAAACTTACCAAAACGTAAGGAAGAAACGCAGGCGCCATTGCCGGCCACGAGAGAAGCGGACCAACCTTCCGAAACGGAGAACGGAGGACGACTGCCTCGAACTCGTGCAAACTCCGCCCAGCAGACGGCTGGGAAGAGGGGAGAAAGGGGAGGGAGGCACGAGAACAGCCGAAGACGGCCGAAGGTAGACGAAGGTCGAGTCTCCTGGCGAGCACGAAGAGGGGAGGAAGGGGGCACATCACAAGTCCGTGGGAGCACTCACACACGGCGCGCTGCTTATTTAAACGTAACTAACTTGATTAATCACAGCCAGTCTATATGCAAATGGAGAAATATATAGCTTCTTGACGTAATACGTGGAGCTGGACGCCTGTCCAGTTCAAGTTCTTCTGGTAATATGTTCCAGATATTACTAGCTTTATAGGTGAACAATCACTTGTACAATGCACTCCTGTGTGGGGGTTTCTGAGAGTTTGATCTGTGTCTAGTATTGTAGGAATGAATTGCATTTTATTAATTAATTTGGGAGGATTTTATCTGAAGCATGTTGCTTAATAGAACCACCGGATTTACTCATGTAACACCTGCACATTTTTTCGCAAAAAGAAAGTTGAAAAGTTTGAGTGCGGGCAAAAACGGAAATGAAGGTTTTTGGATAACTGGGGCCTGGAAAAACTGGGTTTACTTTTATATAGCGCGCCCTTGTGTATAGTGCGCACCACGATTTTTGTAACAAGTTTGAGGGAAAAAATTTTTAAGTACTATGCTAGCATGTAAAAAAAATCGTAGGAGTACAGAGACTGAGAAGCAACTCGAGGAAGGCTACTGTGGAAATGGTCAGCGGGGAAGGACAAAGGAAATGTGGCTGGCAACAAAGAAAGGAGAGAGGAAAGATGACTTTCACACTGGCTAGAGAGTGATGGTGGAGTGGATGTTGGCGAGCCGAGGGCAAGGGGGGGTGTTTGCCTTGCCTCTTTCACAGCTATCTATAAATAGCATGCCAAGAGCTCGCTTGCTGCCTGCCTGCAGCCAGCCCATGTGTGTGTGTATGTGTGTGTGCTCGCATGGGTGTGCCTGCAGAACACTCCCTCTTGTTTCTTGCTGTGCTGTGTGTCTGCTGCATCCAGCATGTCCCCCTCTCCCCTTCCTCCGGAGAAAATGTGCCATTACAGCAGAGCAAGTTTGCCTTTTTTATTTACTGTCCAGGGAAAAAGCAATGCTCAGGAACGTGGCTGGGGGTGGCTACAAGCAGAGGGCTGTGCTCAGGGCCGCAACTAGGGGGGAGCAAGCGGGGCATACGCCCCGGGCGCCAAGCTTTGGGGGGCGCCGAAATCACTTGCACTTATATCCTGGAAAAATTTTGGAAAGAACATAAATATAACATAATTTTAATCTACAAGGGTAAACAACGTGAAACTTATTATTATAAAACAACTGGGACATTGAAGTTTTAAGTTTCAAATGTGTCCTTTATACATGAAGAACGTAAGCAGAGTGATAGAGAGAGGCAAGAGTGGTGTATAGGAGGAGCAGGTCGCGCACTTCTTTGCGCATGGCTTCGTGACTCATCGAGGACGTGAGTCATAACAAAGCTGTTCCTAAGTTGGCATTGTTTGGCGTAGCGTATCGTGTTTTCAGTTTGTATATCTGTGACAGTGGCTACCCTTGGTTGTGTTGTTCGCGAGGAATTTTTGTTGCTTTGAAATTTACCACTTAAAATTTAAAAAAAAAAATGTAAAAAAAAAAAAAACACCCTTCGGGAGGAGAATACAGAAAGAAGGCCAAGGAACGAGATAAAGCAGCACATCTGTCATCATGACATCATCTGTCATGTCTTCATGGTCGACAGACACTGAATACAACAAATGTATGTTAAATAAATTCACGTAATGTCTTATAATATTTGAATGTCGTGTTTGCTGATAATTGTGGAATAAACTTGTGAAATCACCAGACTCCTGTTGCCAGTCACATTTGGTTTTTTGTTTGGGCAATACAACTTTTCTATTAACGAGCACTAAAAAAGCCCTTCTGAACTAAATTCAAAGAACTCGTTTGTCGTACTAGTGGTAACGAACGAAAGGATGAAATGTCAAGTTCACTCGATGTCTTGATTCTCTCCTAACTGCAGCATTGTTGCCGGGACCCCTTGCACTGCAGACGGCTGCACAACAAACTACACCACGGAGACTTTATTGAAATCATTAAGGGGCCCGCCTCGTTGCCATAAAATCGCTCTGCAGCGTGTTTGAGGAATACGTTTTACACTGAAATTAATACACGTGTGTTTACGCCGTTTGTCTACCAAAAGAACACACACTTAAGACGACTACCTCTAAGTACTTTCAAGACAACACACGTATTAGAAATCCCCTTTTCGGGCATGTCAAAATGGGTTAAAACGGGGTTTTCATGCTGCTATAGCAGATAATATACTAATCGGATACATGTGAAACCACTTAAGGGCAGTGCATTGGACTTTAGTAAAGTGATTTCGTAAATAAAACAATAGGGTCACCACTTAAAGTCCCATATGAAAATAATTTTTTTCGCGAAGCCTGCACGCCTTAAGCGTAGAAGTGACGCACCGTTATTGGTCCATACGACGTCGCCCCAAGTACCATACCTCACTCACACAAGCACATGTGCCACGAGGTGGGCCCCTTAATAATATATGAACTTCATTTTGATCACAGCGCGCTTTAAACTTATCTGCCTCGCGACTATCTCTGGTTCGGTGTAGTCTACTGTATCCTCGTGAATTGTAGTCGCGAGATTTTGTTACATTCGATTATTGATGGAATAGTGAACGCCATAAGGACTCGGTTCCAGGCCTTACAAGCAATTAATAACAAGTTCTGCTTTTTAGATGGGAGTAACATTCACAAGATGGACGTGAAGGCTTTGATGACTGCAGCCCAAAAACTGGCTGAAACATAGAAAGACGACATCAATGAAGAAGAAATAGCTCAAGAAGTAGAAAGTTTTAAACACCACGCCTTAGCTGTTGATGACAATATGAAAACAGCTCCTGCAGTAACTCTCTTGAAGCTCATTTACAAACACAGACTTGAAGAAGGATATACAAAACTGACCAGAGCCCTTAAGATATTTTTAACTCTTCCTGTAACTGTTTCTTCAGGCGAAAGAAGCTTTAACAAATTGAAGATAGTAAAGAATTATTTAAGAAATGGTATGGGGCAAGATAGACTGTCAAATCTGAGCATTATTTTCATAGAATACAAGATAGCATCGTCTATTTGCTATGAAGACATCATCAAAATATTTGTTGCTAAAATATCTCGCAAGATCAATTTAAATATTTAAATGACTTTTACAACGACGATAAACACAGTGCAATAAATATCTAGCGATAAGAAATCACGAACGTCACAATTGTTCATTAACAAGTTTTAACTTATGAGACTTTATATCTGTGTTTTCGAATATAAATTAATTTGAACTGTGATTATTTTTATGGACTATAAGGACAGGGCAGGTTTATGCACGGAAGTTACAAACATGGTATGTGCGATTTGATGGTTAAATAATGTGATGTGAAAAGCATTATAAAATATTTATTATAGTTTATGTTTTTGTGTTAAAATATGATGGATTATGTTTATTAATTGTAATGACCAGCTTCAAAACTTTGTAATGTCTAAATAGTTTTGTGTTATTTTTGTTTAACATGTTTTTAAATGAATAGGTAGTAAGTAATCAATGATCTAGAAAAAATGTTCAAATGGATTTGTGGTAGAAGTAATTAGAACTTTCCCCTACCGTAAATTGATTATTGTACAGACATTTTTGTCTTTGTACATATTTTGATGGGGATAGAGAAGTAATTCTGGTCTGGCCTTACTCAGCTATGGTTAAAGATAAACAAGTCTTAAAAAATTTCATCCCTGAGAGTTATCATTTAATTATTTAGATGATATCTTGAGAACTTTTTTAATTAAATAGCAAATGCTTATCACAATATATTCTGACAAATTCCTTGCCTAAAGCCATTTACAGTTGTACTTACTATTATATATTAATTTTACCTCTGAGCTCGTCATGTGAAGCTTCTTCATAAGTTACTGAACAATAATTTAAATTACACTGATTTAGAATTGCCAAGAGGTATTGTGCAGTTCACTGAAACAAATATTGTCTTTAAGATATTGATGCTTTACTAATGGTTTAAATACTGCTTTGGCATGAAAAGTCTTATATAAAACCATTTTACACTTTGAAAAACTAATTTTCCCAGGGGAGGACAAATAGACACCCCCCTCCCCTGGCCAACCCGGGTTTATGGATGGTATGTGTATGTGTAAGGGGGAAGGGGGCGCCAGAATTTGTATCTGCCCCGGGTGACACAGACTCTAGTTGCGGCCCTGGCTGTGCTGCCCCAACCACCATCCTGCCTTCTCTTCCAGGAGGGGGAGCAGGAAGAACAATGTTGCATTTTTTCTTCCTTTAGTTGATCACGAGACTTACTTCAGAATTAACTTCTCATATTGCTTCTGCCGGCCACCCACGAACTTTTCTTTCTGCCAAGTCAAACAAAAAAAAAATTCGTGTTTTAGCAGTGACAGTTACAACAGGAGGGGGGGGGGGGCGATGAAAAGTAATGATGGTGGAACCAGGCAATGAGAACATTCTCTCTCTCTGCCTCCCACTCTTAACACCCCTGAGTTTAGGACAACTCTGCCTTCTCCCTCCCTCCTTTTTTCCCACATATTTTTTTATACAAGGTGTCTTTTATGTACCTACGGAGAATGATATGGCGTGTACGGGACGGGTATAGCAGTAATTTGAGATAGGGAACTTGGGGTCGGAGCGGCCTCCTTAACCCCTAAATTTAGGGTTTATTAAGGCCCTGCCCCCTGGAATGTATGCAACCGACCCAGGCCTTTGTAGACGGTCCCAATCCTACGACTCTTGGCAATCATCTGCTCACCATGGGCAGTTGGCGTAATGCCTAGCGTTGCGGTGTGATAAACAGGAGGTCTTGGGTTCGATTCCCGAACCCACCTTCTGTTTACGTTTGACATTTTTGTCGTGTTGTTACATGGCTGTGTTCGTGTTATTTTCGGTGTAAGTCTTATTTTCAAGCTTGATATCGTTAGTACAGTGAAACAATCGTTGTCAAATGTTAGCGGTAAATTGTTTGAGTCCGTTTGTACGTCTAAATGACGCTGGTTTTCATGGGAAAGTGATGTTTAGTTGGGCTAGGCATGCCTAGCTTAATTGTTACCGTAGAGAAATAATTAAAAGGCACAATCTAATATCCACCGTATTATTCACAAAGTTCCAATTTGAGAGTACAATAACACATCATAAACTTACTAGTCAAAAATAACTGCATGATATGCATGTCACAATGATACACGTTTATTGTAGTAATGTCAACATTAATAAGCGACAATTCAAATCACAGGTGGACACCCGGTTATGTTACAAAGCTCAGGTGCTGTTTGATTTCTTTACAACAAGTGCTGAAACTGAGCACCATTGACTCGAACGCAAGCTTCGCATCGTTTGCGCATAGACTCACGAATATTCGCAAAACTCTCAGGCGTTTCTTGGATTATTTGAGCAACTGCCAGTAATCTGGCAATAAGCTCCTCCCCAGACTCGACTGGAGTATTGTATACCAAATCCTTCATCCAGCCCCATAGGCAGTAGTCCAGTGGATTTAGGTCAGGTGACCGTGCTGGCCATCCAATCAACGCTAAATCATTAGCTGCCGATCCAACGATGCGGAAAAACAAGATTCAAATAATCTCGAACAATGCGTCCGAAGTGGGTTGGTGCTCCGTCGTGCTGGAAAATCATACCTTCCCTGATTTGTAACGGTACATTTTCCAGGAACTCAGGTAATACCTCTCGTAAAAAAACGAGATACATTTCTGAATTCAAGCGAGGAGGTAAAAGGTAGGGGCCAATTAATTGATCGTCCACTACACCCAACCAGACGTTGACGGAAAATGGAACCTGATGTCCCGTTTCATAAACACTGTGAGGGTTTTCATCAGCTCATTCAATATTATTTTTCGAATTGAAAATGCCATGTCTAGTAAAGGTAGCTTCATCCGAGAAGAGAATGTACAATGAAAAGTCTTCCTGCTGCACCAGCCTCTGCAGGTATCAATTGCAAAACTCTACTCTTGGTTCGTAGTCATTGGGGTTTAAAGGTTGAACCTTCTGCTTGTGGTACGGGTACAATCCGTGCACGTGCCACACCTTCCACACTGTATCCTTTGACACACCAAGCTGTCCCGCAACGCACCGGGTACTCGTACCAGGGTTTTGTTGTACCAATTCCAGGGCTGCATCCGTCACATGATTTTGAAGTAGAGGCGGCCTGCCCAGGTCAGCGTTAGCACCTCGTATCTAAAAATAAATCAAATTAATCACTCAAAACATACACAAAAAAAAAGAAACAACGAACAAACAAAATGGGATAAAGAAGCCACCTTAAATGTTCGCGATGCAACGCAAATACGGGTCGTTCATAAACTACGTAGACCACAATTTGACCATTTCAGACACCCCGTCCCCTCTGTCGTCATCCCCTCTCCCCCGCCACGCTACTTGAAGTGGTACTGTCGACCGACAATGGATCCCCCATCTCTCTTTGTGTCTACGTAGTTTATGAACGACCCTCCTGGTATCACACGATAACTATTACCGACAGGATAACGGAAACCAAAGCGCACATTACTACGTTAGTATCTCGGGGTGTTAAACAAATCAAACATAAAATAATGAAAACAAAAGAAAACAACCGAGTAATATGGGACAAACAAGTCGCCTTCAACTACGGAAGGTATTATTAACGGTATAGCAAATGGAACTCAACAATTGTGTATGCAAAATAACCCACTTACCGCCACTAATCTTGTCGTCCGCATACGCCGGTCAACAGCCATAATCGTTCGAGCATTGGGTAAAACCCTGTTTGGATACCTTTCGGCATACAATCTTCTTGCTGCGTCACCATTATTGTTGGTGGCATCATAGCACAGATGCATGTCGGTGTATTCATCTAAAGTGTACACATGTGGAGGTTCAGCCATCGTGCAAACTTAAATCGTGCCGTACTCTGTCGTCAGCCTGCCTGTTGTTCTTTGAGACTGAACACTGCACTCCCTTCTGTGTTTAGCACGAGTCGTAGGATTGGGACCGTCTACAAAAGCTTGGATCTGTTGCCTACATTCCAGGGGGCAGGGCCTGACTCAACCCTATATTTAGGGGTTAAGGAGGCTGCTCCGACCCCAAGTTCCCTATCTCAAACTACTTCTATACCCATCCCGTACACGCATTATCATTCTCCGTAGGTACACAAAAGACACCTTCTATATATATTTTCCATCTATAGTGCACACCCGTGAACTGTTATCAGTTATTTGGGAATAAAAGTGGGCACTATACACGAGTAAATACAGTATCAAACATCACTAATCTCAGATTTTATAAACCCTGGATTTAACGAAGGTAGCGATTTTACAAATACACTCGCATGAACCCTAAGAAAATAACAAAAATCTATTTAAAAATTGTTGCAAGACACTGAAAACTGTCCAAAAATATATATTATCTAATTCAGCGCATTAAAATATGAGTTGTAGTTATTACTTGACAAGTCACTATTTTAAAAGCAAAACAAAAATTCTGAAAATTCGTTATAAAATACCAAGTAGCCGTTTGAAAACAGCGTGCTGCCGCTGCCCATGGCAAGCCAGCCCATTATATTTGTGGTTAGGCGTTTACGAAAACCTATTACAGAAGAACCCCAATTTAAGAAAATGCTTCGTGGCCCGTACTTGATGGTTTGTTACTTAACTCCTCCCCTCCCCCATCTCTTTTAAAAATAGTTAAATCCTCTGGCATGTTTCTTCGGAGTTTAAGGTAATTTTGAAAAACGTCTGTTGCCCAACAACAATAACTCGTGCAGTTGCCGTCATTTGGTAAGGCACAACTGTGAAAGAAAAATTTTCGGTGAAAAATCTTTGAAAAACTTTATTGGAACGCATGTGGAACATGAGTCATGTGAGATAGGCAGCACATGCACCATCATGTGAGAATTAATTATTAACATTGCTCTGCTTTCTATCTTTTTGTATATCTTCTGCTCGCGCAACAAAATTGAGACAATGCCCATGAAAAATGTTAATAAAAATTGCACTGAAAACTGATATATAAGTTTGCAAGACAGCAACAATAAAACAATAAATAAATATGCGCGGCAATGGCCATTATACCTATTAGTCCTCTGAGCTTATTTACCAAACTGGTTACTGCTTGCTAAAAATACTTTGCTTTCAAGTGTTTTTTTTAACATCGGCAAAACACATTATTTATGTTTACGGTAGTAAATTTATTGTAAAAAATTGTGTAAATAATATTGTACGTACTTTTAAGAGTTACTCTGGTTTTAATACAGGGCTCGGCAGAATATTGCATTCTACCGGTAACAGAATCAATCGGTAGAATACGCTGCACTGTTGCATATTCCGACGGAAACACTAAGCACTATCTTTGTATTAGTTCCCAAGCTGTCCACTGCTGCGCTGTGTAGACTGGGTATCTATGTGCTTGTTCACTCACCAGCTGCCAGTTTATGATGCTCCTTGGTCATGAAAGTTCTTGACGCGCTTGTTACGCAATACAGCGCCATTTGCTCAGCTGTGCAGGCTTAACTCAGTCACTTACGCTGCCAAAGTTTCAACAAATTTTAACTTTTTTTTCTTCTTCTTTTTCGACAGACCGTTTCAGACTATCTACGGAGAAATAAGTTCATGCTGTGGGCAGTGAAGTATTTTTAATACACTTATATTACAATTAGCATTCAATTTTATTAAAGTAACTTAGTTTTTTCTTGCATTTTTTAATATTTTTTTGATGGTTCCTAAATATCCTTTCACATATTTTGTTATTCCCAAGTTAACTCAGGGCTCTACTATAGGTATAATCTACTCTGTAGTATTTGGTCATGTGAATGGCTCTATTATGTCGTTGAATGTTCACCGGTGTTTACCGACCGTACATAAATCCTAAGAGTAGCATATTGGTGCCTTTTTATGAAAAATCTGCAAAAGTTTCATATTTTAGTCACTTATCTGGCAGATCTGTGTTATTAGACAAGGTTAAAGTAGTGCAGAATATCCGTTTGTATGAGTACAATATAGGTACGTCTATAGTATTACAATTGCGTAATAGTCATGTAAACTGTACAAAAATGTGCGAGCTAACCCCCAAAAATTTACATAGCACTGTGTTGCAAAGATAAGATAGTTCTGTGTCACATAACCGCTAATTTTTATATTACGTAATCGAGAGTTTACTTTATGCAACTAAATTTAAAATGTTAAAATATTTTATTTGTTTTGAAGGCCTAGTACCTTTAAGAATTATATAAGTTATTCCATGCCTGAATTACATTGTTTGACTACACGCTTATGTGTTAAACTCCCTTAGACTTCTCGTCTAACAAAAAGACTACATTTCAACATCATATTTTTTGAGAAAATACACTCAAACTTCTTACAACATACATATTTTCTTACATATCTACTGGCTACGTATTCTGCTGTGACCAGTCAGTAATAAGCGGTACCGACAAACCAGCGTGTCAGTGGCTGTAGCGTCAACTAGCGCACAACCCCATACAGTTTTCTGCAACTTGTACCCTACCTGGCAATAAACTACGAGCCACCACTGCACCTTACCCTTCCATCTTCACCCCATTTGGCAGTTCTGGGTTATCTTGAAAAGTTTAATGTATACTACTCCAACTGAATCAAAGGACGAACTAGTCTCATTGATGGTTCATATGTTACGCATGCGGGAGCCTATGTTTGTTTACGTTTTACATGCACTTTCCTGTTTTTCGCATGCTGCTGGCTATCTACCCTGCTCTGGAGCAGAGTAGACCTGAGTCGATCCGACAGCTAGATAGGATTGAATATTTAGAGATCTTGTGGACCGGTAGACTTTTATTGTACAACGTTCTTGCATGATTTTATAGTATTGTCTACTGTATTGAGTAGATTGAGAGTGATTTTCATAAGCGCCTATTGCTTCATCGTATTATGGGCCTAAAAGGAGACAGTACTATAGTTGTATCATTCCGGTGAATGCACAAATAGTACTCATTCAACTGTAGTACTGTTTTCCTCTACGATATTTTTCCATGTCATGTTGTCTTCCCTTTCACGCAGACAGTGTTTATATTCTTACATGTCTCCCATAAATGTTAGCACAAAATTTTTTTTTTATTGGTTTAAATGCTGTACATAGTTAAAACAATCAACTAGCTGCATATAATTTTGTTTGAACAGTGCGTATCATAAAATGTGCATTTCACATTACCGGAAAAGAAAACGATTGCGCTGTCTATCAGCAATAGGTGCACATGAAAATTCACTTGCTGGAGTAGGGTAGGTTATCTCAGTCACGTGACCAGATTATGTTGGTTATCAGTATTTGATAAATGCTTGCAATGCTATTCAAGATTTTAAAGTGACAGGAAACCAATTATGCGTACATATTGTGTACATGATAAACATTTTGTTAAATGCTACGCTTGGCTTACCTACATTACCCTAGTGAGCGCCTACCATGTAGAAATTTTTTTGCTGCCATGGCTATGCCAATTTTTTGGAAATAAATTAGACGTTCATTCTTTGCTTGCTTCCAGAATTCCTAATTAATTTTTGCGCAACATACTGACTGATTTTACGCAAGGACATCGCAAAATGTGATTTTCGTATGTTTGAACATTTGTATATACTGTAGTGGCTCTACTTAACCACCATCTTGTTAACGGTTATAAAGTAGTGCTATCTATCCATCCTTCATGTATCTGACTTCTTCCTGCGTTTGCGTACAATCATTTGTGTATTTTTTTTATATATACATTAAATATCAAATGTTGAGGGTTTGTTTTGATGAGTCTTTAGTTAATACCAAAGTTATATGAAACCGTAGTACTTACATACTTACATCTGCCTTTGCTTGTTACTCTGGTGTATAATTACACATGCATGTTGTGAATGGGTTGTTGTCACTCTACAAACAACAATGATGATTTGTCACAGATGCACGCGTATTACAACACATACAACGACTTCTTCCATGAAAACCTGCCACGACTGTTTGCTCACTTCAAGGAGTGTGCACTCTCAGAAGACCTGTACCTGCTAGAGTGGCTGTACACGGTGTTCGCCAAGGCTATGCCTCTCGATGTGGCCTGCAGAGTATGGGATGTGTTCCTCAGAGACGGTGAGGAGTTCCTCTTCAAGACAGCCTTGGGTAAGTCTGTATTAATCGTTTAAAACTGCGCGCTAGTATAATTTTGTATCCAGTATTCACCCACTTACCACACTTAAATCTTTTTCTCAAAAACAGAATTGAAAAGTAGAGGTTTGGGTTATGCATGGAAATGAAGAATTTTGTAAGATAAATTGGGCCAAAAAAAAGTGGGTTTAATTTTGCATTTCAGACTGCAGGAAGGCTTTCTTATGATGTAAATATAAATTTTTAAACCCATTTAATAACAAATGTAAGTTGGTAGCAGTAAATGCGCCACACCACCATTACCTGTTAGTCAAGGCAACAGCTGTGCATGTGTACAGATTGGGGCAGCTGTCTGCCCACTAGAATGTACCAAGCTGGCGAGCAAAGGATAGTGCCAAGCTGCGCCAAGAAAGCTTGCATATACACTAGACCCCCGATTTTACGAACCCTGGATTTAACGAAGGTAGCGATTCTACGAATACAATCTCAGGAACCCTCAAAAAATAACAAAATTATATGACAAAAAAAAAGTAAGGAATTACATTGACAGTGAATAAAACGTACTGTATCTAATTCACTGCATTAAAATATGAATTGTAGAGTTGCAGTTATTACTTGGTAAGTCACAATATTAAAAATAAAACAAAATAGCGAAAATCCGTTAAAAAATGCAGCATTGACAGTTTGAAAACCGCGCAGCGGCGCAGCCGCCTGTGCCAAGCCGGCCGGCCTGTCTCCAACTATGACGTATTAGGATCTATATTGAGGTCGTACTATAAGACACAAAGTTCCAGCGCATGCGCATATGCTCATTTAACTATAGTACAGCCTCCTTCTAGGCTGTTTCACGACGTCGTATATCTCTCGTCTCGCACCGAATGAGTTTACTTTTTTACACGAACCCTATAAATAATAGCGTGATATTTTTCTTTATTGCGTTAACACCATACATACTTAAAACAATTAACTTGGCGCATAATTTGCTTAAACAATGCGTTACTGCGTGTCGTAGAACGTGCATTCCACGAGTGAGCACGATAATAGCGTTTCCTATTTACCAAGTGTAGAAACATTTGTCTCCGTGTATGTAGAACTTAGAAAATAAATAGACATTCGTGTATTACGTAATCCCGGAACTCCTAATTTATTTTTACCGCATATACTGACTGTGAAAGTGATTATTTTCAATCACTAATACATGTGAGTCTCGACGATTTTAGGTAAGAACGTCACAAAATGGTGTTTTTTTGAACAACGTCGGTATATGCTACGGTGCCGCTATCTATCTGCCATCTTGTGAACGTTTGTACAGTTGCGCCATCTGTCCGCCCTGCACACTACTAGTATCTACGTTCTCGTACAATTCAACAACAATGTCAAGGGAATGTTTTTACGTTAAGTTATATAAAACTGCGCAATGAATAAATACATCCGTTTATTCCTTCTTTCTTTGGTGAATAATTTACAAGGGCATTTTACTAGTAAGGAATGCCTACTTTTTTTTTTTTTCATTAAACGCTACGCAAATCGGCTCGAGAGAAGGCACTCGACAGCTCGGTTTTCTCTTTTTTTTAGGACAAAGATCGATCGTATCTATTGTTTAGCGGTGTTCTTTTGATCGTAAGACGTCTGCCTATTGATATAAATTTATATTTCAACTATCACTTGCGTTATTTTTCCGTTAAATACTACGGAAGTCGGTCTATTCGCTCAAGAGAAGACACTCATAATCTCGATTTTCTCATTTTTTTTAGGAAAAGGATTGGTCATATATATTGTTTAACGGTGTTCTTTTGATCGTAAGACGTCTGCCTATTGATATAAATTTATATTTCAACTATCACTTGCATTATTTTTCCGTTAAATGCTACGGGAGTCTGGCTATTCGCTCGAGAGAAAACCCTCGGAATCTCGATTTTCTCTTTTTTTGGGGACAAGGGTCGGTCATATCTACCGCTCAGCAGTGTGACGTCTGGCTACTGATATCAATTTATGTTTACATTATTACGTTAATTAATTTCCCGCAAAATGCTACGGAAGTCGGGGCCTAGAGACACTTTGCAGAAAAAATGCAATTTTAAAATGTTCTGTTATGGTAAGCCGCTATTGAATTTACGAAGGTAGCGATTTGACAAATGTGATGAGAGGAACCGTGAGTATTCGTAAAATCGGGGGTCTAGTGTAGTTAAATATTGAGTCTTTTTTTTTTTTTTTACAGATTTTTATTTATTTATTTTTTCCCCCACCGGTTTTCTCTGGTCTTAAATAAACTCTTCTGCTGAAAATTTTACCCTCGTTTTACATTTTTCTTCATTTCAAGAACTTCTTTGCAGGCTCTGAGCACGTGTATAACTCCCAATATTTTCTCATACTAGATTAGATTGCAAACTGTTGTACGTTGGTACAACATTTTCCGTTGGCCGACAATATTGTGGCTTTAGAGGGAGGATGCTTCTGGTCATTAATTGAAGTTCCATGGTAGATTGATCAATTTCCTGTATAGCGTGTGCAGATTGTACTTCAATGTGTACAGCACAATAAAGTCTTGGCTGCCACCATATAATATCACAAATTATTTGGGTCTACTCATTATCACTGTAAAAATTGGTTTCATGGTATGTTGGAAATAAGAGTCTTGCTACAGTATGAATTATTTTTACAAGAGGACTTGACATTACAGTGCAATTCAGATAATATTTTATAATAATATTTATAGCCCGATTTAATGAATGATTATTGTACCTGTATCTAAGCGAGGTGCCATAAAATTGACACACTATATGTACCGTATTTGTCGGCATATAGGACGACCCCGCATATAAGACGAGTCATGGTTTTGAAGGTACAAAATCTTGAAAAAAAAGTAAATTACTAATTTTGAATTTCCCGACGGAAAAATATTTTTTTCCTATGTCAGAAACATTAAAAATTTAGTTTAAATATTTTCAATGCATTTATTATCGGCATATAAACATCATAGTAGACACATAAAACGAATAACATTGGCTAGTACTGATCTCCGCGTGCCCAAGAGCTAAGGAAACGCACAGCGGCGGCCAGCGATATCTCCATTTGCCGGCAGGTGTGCGCGACTTGGAAACGCCAGACTGAGGCACGCCACTCGCTACATGGCAACGCCGGGCAACAACAGCTGCTTGCAAGGTCATTGCATTCCTGTGCGCTGTTGTCCGCCAACCTAGCACTAGACGGTAACACGTGAATGTGTGGTACGGTACCTAGATCCTGGTTTTTTCCGCCCGAGAGTCTTGTGCTTGCGAGACAAAGGATGTAAGCATGCGGACCTAGATCCTCGTTTTCTCCGCCCGAGAGTTGTAGGCTGGCGAGACAAAGTATCTCGGCACGCGCTCGCATCGATCGCCGCTTCGCTCCGATGAAGTGTCCTTTATTATGAATGACGCTCATCAAAATTTCGTACCGTAAATTTTATTAAAATAAACGGGGCACTCGTTTTCATCTGTGACGAACAACGCAATTCCTTGAAACATCATACAACTCCACAGCTTAGCTTTCAAACGATTTTTGGCTACCAAAATTTTTTGCACCCTCATATAAGGCGAATAGCAATTTTTGAGGGTCAAAAATATGTAAAAATTGTCGTCTTATATGCCGGCAAATACGGTATGTACCTGTATTCAAGAGGACCCAGGTTTCTGAAATTGCTCCAAGCTGATACATGGAAGATTGCTTAAAATCCATGGAAGATATCTCTTGCAGTGCCTATCATTACATATGTCAAGTTGTGTATCACCATGTTTAAGGACCACACTATTGTTGAATTGTCAAGTCCACATACCATATTTCATTGCACAATTATTGCCATTGCGTAGTCTATGCATCAAATTTTTAAGTTGAGAGAATGGGTAAAAATACTTTATTTGCATAATTCTGGCACCACAATGTTTTGTTTACATTCCCACATTACTTTCAAGTACGAAGTATGATACTTGAAACTGATTATAATTAGTATCAATACAGTATACTATTCCTGTGAAATGAAAGTGAAACATCATAGCGCTACTAATTTTATAGTTGGCCATCATGTGTATGTCTTGCTCATGAACTCTACCAACTTATTGTAGTGTAGCTACGGAGTCGCAAAATGGAAACTGAGTTTGCAAATACTGTAATTAACGGTAGCATAAATACCGTATTTACATGCTCATTGGCCTCCCGCGCACATATGCCCCCCCCTCCCCCTTAAGTTTTGAAACTCAAATTTGGAAAAGCTAAAATATCGCACATAGGCCCCCCTATGTGTATTTCACGAGAAATGAGAATACTGATGTCTGGCAACCATGTACCGCGCGCCGTCATATAAGTTTATTTTGTGTATCGTATTCACCCATGTACCCCACGCAACTCCCCCCCCCCCCCCGCCAATTTGGATTATAAAAATTGGGGTGCGCGGCTTACATGTATAATTAGTATTTGAAATCCGTGTGCTACGTGGGTAGGTAACTGGCGTGCGCGGAGACTTGACAACAGTGCGGTAGGCTAGACACACACGCACACAGCCATGCAGCCGAAGGAATGCTGAGCTGGAGGCGCGATCGATAACTAGTCGCGTGTTTTGGCAGCATTGCTCTCGGCGCATAGCAGATAAGTGTTTTTGTAGTGTCTCTGTAACGTTAGTATTGTGATAGTTCTTTGAGGAATCAAAATGTCAAAACGACGATTGCGTTCGTTTACAGTGAGTGAGAAGCTAAAAGTAATTAAGGAAGCAGAAAAAATAGGAAATTGCGCAGTTCGTCATAAATGCATCACAGCGTCGTGTATTAGAGATTGGCGCAAAGCGAAAAACAAGTTACAGGATACCGTTACAATGTCAACAAGTTTGACGTGACTAAACATTTTGGTCTACTCAGGCCAGAAAATGCCGGTAATTTTATTTGGCTTCGTGTGTCTAGTGTTTTATCACACGTCGCACGCCTCATATACTTTGTTTGCGCTTTCGTTGCTTCGTGTGGACTCTCATACGACGTAATGAAGTTTGTATTACATTTTACGCTACTAACTGTTCGCGTTTCAACAAACGGAAGCCATGCAGACATGTTTACATTTGATAACATGGGACGGACGGCCTAACTCGACAGCGCACGGTCTGGTGGCCTGTGGCTCATCCGACCCGTGCTCTTCAACAACTGATCGTTTACGTTTTTGATACACGGAAGTGACACTTTTTTCTTATCTATTGAATTTGTTTGTATAAAATAAGTTACCATAAAACAATTAACCATATTATGTGCTAGCAAATGTAAGTGTTGTTGTTGTCTTTTTTTTTTTTTTTTTTTATTGGGTGATACTTCATAACTTTTTTTTTTCTTTCTTACAGAGAACGTAAATAGAAATAGTACAGCATTAAAACATACCCAATCTAGACAAATTTTTAATTTTTCTGATAATTTTTTTTTTTTAAATTGTGCACATAGGCCTCCCCCCCATGTTTTAAAGTCAAAATTTTGGAAAAAATAAGGGGCCTATGTGCGTGTAAATACGGTATGTATTTTTACTGTCGTAATTTTAAATTTCTTCCTGCCTCACAAATATTTTTAAATAACCAAAAGTGCAATTGATCGGTAAAATTTTATTCACAATTTTTCTAGGTATGCAGATCATGAGTTGTGTTGCCACTAAGTGTGCATATTTCATTATGCATAAAAGTAGGTTCCGAACTAAAACCACCCTAACCTTCAAGGTCTCATATAAATTAAGTCTTTGCTTCAGAGTTCAGCAGTAAATATTTCTGCACAAAATATTCGCTTACCGAAATATGAATAGGGTAGGTTATGAAAAAATTTAATTAAAAAATTTTTTGCCATGGGAATTTTTCTCGAATAATGGCCACACCTACAATGTTTTGCATTAAATTTGGCAAAATAATATTCTACTATTGGGTGATGAAATATGGTACCTTAAAAAGAGTGACATAAAATCAATGTCTTCATGAAACAGAGGTCTTGGTAAAATAGAGTTTGTAACGAGTCACGCGTTGGGCGGACAGATTGTAGCACACCAGTCCACCTAGACCAGTGCACTAGCTCGATGATCACCCAGCCAAAAAGGCAGGGATGAAAACTGGAACATTTCTCTTCATCTGCAGTCAAGTACTCCTGAATTTACTGGCAGTAGTACATTTGTAGGTTACGTCGCCTTGTAGACCAAATTTAGAATTGGTTTTTAGAAATTAGCAAATTTAGAGAAGTTAGTCATGAAAGCATGTACTCCACTATGATCCAAAACGGTTGGTTTATTAGATTTTTTCAATTTACATTGGCATAAAATACACTGTCTTAACACGGTGGATCCGGTTCACAGAAAACTCCGAGCAGCAATGCAGCGAGACTATATCAGATAATTAAGCGAAACAAAGTCAGAAAATTTAGCACACGGTGAAATATACACCGATGGCGAAGAAGAATGAGTAGCCATCCTGGCTCTCTGCACCTAGCGGGCTACATGCACGTGCAGAAACGAATTTTGTAGAGTTAAAGCTTGTCCGAAAGAAAGGTTACAGAATGAAGACTGCGGTGCTACCCGTGCATGTTAAGTTTCCACTCCCGAACTTCACTTCATAAAGTATTCTTGGGCCACAGCCCCGCGCACGTCCGCTCTGGATCGCGTCACGACTTATTCTGAAACATGGCGGAGGCAAAACATTCCAGAACGAAGGGCGAAGGGGCGCCACACGCCGTGCTCTCATTGGCTGGTTCTCAGTGGCATGACTTTTGTCATTAGTTCCATTATCTAGAACCCTCTAGGGCACAATCATAAACTACGCATTAAAACAACAAACGGCGCCAAAACTCCCGCGGAAAAAACTAGAACACAAAAAGAAAAACAAAGCTATTGCCTCCTACCAAGGCCACCTGGCCGTAACGATAAACATTACATCCTATCTAGAACATACGAGAAACAAATAACTGCTTTCCTACTCTCCCCTTCTGGAACCAAGACCACTGAAATAAAAGTTACAATTCTAAATATTATATTATAAAATTAAGGTTACATAAAATACAAATTCTCCCGTAAACTAAAAACCCCTTGTCTTGCAATGCTACAAGTTCTTCGCAAAATTTAGGTCATCTTAAAATCAAAGTAGTGTATTTGTACAATTGAGGCCTCTGTAATTTTTGTTAGGTTCTGACAGTGGAAAATCAAGACAGGTTGAATTCAGGCAATAGGCAAGGCAGTACTAGTCTACAAGTGTAGTTTAATGTTGTGAACTTTTAATAGTTTTCAACATTACAGTGAAACCGCTTTTTTACACTCATGTGTGTGTACAAAAATACCTACATATAAATTTTACTTATTTTTTATGCCAGAGGTTTTCATATACAGGCTGTGTATAAATTCTCGTTACACAATGTGTGGTCTTGTAGTGGGGATAAAGCCGGTTATGTTTTGCACAGAAATGTACGGTTCCTTTGTGACAAAATACTATCACACCACACGTCATCCTTTCCGACTTCAGCTACAAACTGTGTGTGGCATGTTCTGGTACATACAATCACAAACTTCTGGAAGTCTAAGATCTTCCTTAGTCGTAACCTATGCCAACAGGTTATGCTCTGATTTCACAGGAATCTCGTAAATCAAGCCATTCAATAGGCCCCAAATGATGTGGTCTAACTGAGTCAAGTCAGGCGAATATGCCGGTCAAACAATCAGGATAACTACTGTAGTCCAAGTCATCGATTGAGATTATCTCGGACAACAAGAGAAAAATTTGGTAGTTTGCCATCATGCTGGAACCATGTTTTTGCACACATGCAGTGGCACATTTTCGGAGAACCAAGGCAGTACGTTTAAAAAGAATAATCCAGTACACAGCACCCATGAGAGTATATAGAAGAGGTACTGTGATTTTGTAGACGTAGCTGGTCATCAAATTGAAACCTTCTTGTAAGTAGACCCAGACGAAAGACAACGTACAGTATGTATCAGAAATGGTGGAGATCAACATGTTTGTCACCTGTGACAGGGTGGCCTCTGACCTAGAAAACAGGGAAAAATCAGAGAATTTGAAAGTGGTCTGGGAAAACAGGGAATTGTCAGGGAATTTTGTGAGCAGTCACGGAAAAGTTTCTCATGTAGGCCTACTATACATTGAAAAAAGTATAATGCTGGATCTGTCGTGTCAGTAAGAAGTTAAGTGTTTGTGTTCTTATGATTATTTTTAAACAATTGTTTGCAGGATGAAATAGTATTAAGTCAGTTCAGTGCATTTGAGTTTTCTAATTGCAAGCATCATAACTATAAGTTAACATATGTTAACACATATGTACAAAATAGTAGTTGATTGTACCAATATCTCACAAAGATGTTAACAAGTAAAATTCCATTACAATTAACTGAGTGGAGATATTTGGATAGCTCATAACAACTGTGATTTTGACAACTGATGTGGGGTGAATGATACTTATGCAGCAGCACTGGACTGCAAGAGTAGATGAAATGAGAGATCCCTAAGAAGCAAATGAACAACGACATTGTTCGGCATGATTCTAACATGGGAAAATCCAAACTGACCGCGCCAGAGACTAAACGTGGATTGCCTTTGTTAGAAGCTAGTTATCTGATCACTTACTGCCACTGCCTTTAATCTAAACTGTGTTATGTCTGTAAACTTGATTCTCTTTTACTTTAACATCAATGGTGGCAATATTTATAACAAATCATACAGATGTACTGTATACATAATGTGATTAAGAATGTTAGCAAAAATTAAATTGTGAAATAGGTACAGAACAAGAAGATGCAATGTCACCCCTCACCAGTGCTGAAAACCTCGATGTTAAGGGCTGACCAAAATCTCACTCTCACTCACTCCAATGACATTGCTGTTGGCGAGATGTAAAGTCTACTTACGGTGTCTTAAATTGTGGAACATTTCATAGGGTGAATATTACTGCATATGAGTTTCACACAGATAGTCAAGGAATTTTTCGTTAACAGTCAGGGAAAACCTGGAAAAGACAGAGAATTTCATTTCCAGTTTTCTGTGGCCACTTTGTGTGAACTGTAAATTTTCACATATAAGTTTCAAGAGAAACTTATTCATCGTGATCCCCACCACAAACCCATGGGAATTCAGACACAGCCTGTATACTGTAGTTATAGTTGCCTTAGTATTAAATTGGGGCTCGAATAAAAAATGTTTAATTCAGATTAGGTTAGAATTTTTAGTTAACTTATCTCCTTTGACAGGTGTACCTGCTGTATATCACAGATTATGAGGTATTGGGTAAGACTTCTTGGCTAAAAATAATGTTTGTTGTGACGTGTACAGAATACTTACTCATGTTTATCATAAAAAGTAGAGTTTAGTACTGTTTAACATTTAAAGATTAAATTTCATGGTTTTAGGAGTTCTGAGTACTGCATAGGTAAATTCTAAAAAGACACTGTTTGTTGTTTACAAATTGCTGAAATTTTAAGGAGTTTTCTCGTAGTATTTGTTTCACATTAATTGCAAATAATATATTGATTAGTCAGTTTTGAAACGTAATAATTTTCAGTGACCATTTTAATTTCATATTTTCCAAGCTATATGTAACATAATAAATATGTCAGCTGCAACTTCATTACAGTTGCTGGTTTTGATACTGTGTTATTACAGCTGTTGTACTTTAGAGTAATCAAACTATATTTATAATTTTACTGTCGTAATTTAAATGAAGTATTGAAATTTGGTGATATATGCCAAAGATTTGTTCATATCATTCCTTGTTGAGTTTGTTAATCTGCCAGATTCGATGTCTCATGAAATAACAGAGAGAATGAATTTCCTTTAATAAGCCATAATCTGTTCAGAATAATTTTGCTTAGTGGTTACTGTATCGGTTTGGTGCTAATGGTGGTGTTTCCAATGTACCACAGGAGTTCTGCACTTGCATCAAGAGGCCCTCTTAAAGTTGGACTTCATTAATAGTGCGCAGTTCCTAACAAAGTTGCCAGATGATCTGGCTGCTGACAAGCTGTTCAAGTCAATTGAGACCATAAAGATGAACGTCGGAAAACAGAGGTTCCCTGAAGTCCTCTCATATCATGTGGAGCAGTGCAGTGACCCTAGCTGAGGTATGTATAGGGATAAGATTTTATGGGTTTTTTTTTGGTAAATTTCCTTTTAAAATCAGATATTTCGGTATTACTGTTTTTGTGCTGCATGTACTTACCAAAACCCATTAAATTAAATATGATATGCTTATCTTTGATACAATGAACATAATGTAAACATTAAGCATATTCGAAAGGTATAAAACACTTGGTTTACTGAAATATAACGTTAACATATTCAAAATTACCTTAAAGTCTTCAGGGACTAAAAAATTCAAAACAGATGACAACTGTTAGTCATCCAACTATGCACACCAACTGAAGCTATGTCACTATCAAAATTTTACACTAAAATTAAGTAAGGTGTACATAAACCATAACACCAGATCAGTGGACCCCAAAGCAAAGTATAAGGAATATTCAAGCCAATGATTTTAAATGCACTAAAATGCTATCATTGTGAGACTAGGTGTATGCGACTATCGATACCAAAAGAGAAATTGCAGCTGAAGCTTTGTTCTGTCCATGCGCAAAAGGGGAATAAAAAAGAAAAACCCGGTGTCTATATGCCGTTTTAGCATGACGCAGTGTCACGGCGTGTAATGTCTACTGATGCGTCGCTTCCAGAAGGAGTAGGAGGTGATGGTTGTGTTGTCATGACTAGGAGGGGAGGCAGTTATTTTTAGAATGTCCAGCCCGGGCATTTGTGTTTTTCTGTGAATGCAGGTGGCATTCTTATCGCAACAATTAGTCTTCATCTTGGTTTGCTTGTGTACACGTACGGTTGTTACGGTACAGTAATAAAGTTCCATGTGTACCAGAGATATGAGTAAAACAAACTAAAGCGTTTTTCATATAATGCAGAATTCAAATGAAAAGTGGTGAAACCAGAGAAGGAATCTAATAATTTAGAAGCAGCCCCAAAGGTTTGTGTCAATGAAAGTAACGTTCGTCTTTGGCGGAAAGTATATGAAAACTTACGGTTGCAGAATCGTCCCGCAAAGCTTTTAGGGGATGTAAGCCTGGGAAGTATCCTGAACTGGAATACGAGTTAACATTGTGCTAAAAAGAGAGGGAGAGTCAGTCGAAACCAATGCCGGTTGACTAGCTGGTACAAGGGAAGGAGGGAAGCCATGCCTCTTCTGCCTCCTTCCTCCCCCTGCCAAATAGGTCTAGGTCTGGGCGCTTGCGAGGCTATCTTTGGCGGGCGCTAGTTAGACGGCGGCCGCCCACACACGACCGGTTCACGTCGTACCTATGCTACGACCCAGTGCCAGTGTCGAGTAAATGTGCGGACGCGACTCGTTTTCTGCGCTTCATTCGTAAGTTGTGAGTACTTCTTGCATGTGACATGACCGTCCGTGGCTGTGTTTATTTACATTTTCTGTTCAAATTTACTTCGGGAAAAATGTGAAAGTTTACGACCTCTAATTTTTGTATTAGTACTGTTAAATACTGCATTGTTGCAGTACTTTGTGGAGACAATGTTGCCAAAAATAAATATATATACATACTGTATTAGCGAACGGGCGAATCAGTTTTCCAGTGATGGAATGGTGAAATCTGGGATGTTTTATTTTGCCGTTTTTGGAACAATGCGATGGTGGTGAAGTGAGACTTTTTTCAATTAAAGGCCCGATAAATCGCTTGTGAAAAAGGAATCTCGTTGATCCTGACGTCAGCTAAGCAGTCGTGGAAGGGAGGGTGGGATGGGTGGCTAGTGTAGGGTAGGTCTGGCAACGGTGGCAACTTCAGCTTTTACGAGCTGCCCCCTTCTCGCTCTTGACTCGCTTCGCATCCACCTGTTTACAGCTACTTGTCTGCATCATTCCCTCCTTCCAACGCTTTTCGTCTACCCCTCCCCCATCACTTGCCCACGTGCTCTGTTCTAGAATTCTTCAATCTTCAGCTTTCCCGCTGGCACCCGGCTGCCTCTGCCTACACGGCCTGAGCCTCGGCATACAGCATTCACCATCCATTCACACTCTGTACGATGACACATTATACACTAGACCCCCGATTTCACGAACCCTGAATTTAACGAAGGTACCGATGTTACGAATACTGTCGCAGGAACCCTCAAAAATAACAAAATTCTATGGCCAAAAAAATTTTAAGGAATTACATTGACAATGATTTTAAAATATATTTAACGAGTTGTAGGGTTGCAGTTATTACTTGGCAAGTCACAATATTTAAAATAAAACGAAAATAGTGAAAATCCGTTAAAAAATACAGCAGTGACAGATCGATAAACTCGCTGCCGCCGCGCCTGTGAAATGGGACGGCCTACTCTCTCCGCCACTACGACGTATTAGTATCTAAATGTAGGCCGTATTATAGATGCACCGTTCTGGCGAATGCGCATATCCTCATAAAACTCTAGTAAAGCCTCCCTATAGGCTATTTCTCCCGTCTTGGACCGAATATATTTATGTTCTTATACGAAGCCCACAAAAATATTAGCGTGAAATTTTTATTCTTTGCTGGGCTAACACAGTATGTACTTAAAACAATTAATGTAACGCATAATATGCTTGAACAGTGCTTTACTGCACATTGTAAAATGTGCATTCCACAATATAGCACAACGGCGCGCTACCTATCAACAAGTGTAGAAAGCATTTGTCTCCACCATGGGTATGTCAAACTTTGGATATAAATTAGACATTCATGTATTGCGTAATCTAGGAACTCTTAATTTATTTTTAGGTAATATACTGGCTGTGAATGCAATTATTTGCAATTACTTATGCACGTAATTATCAACAATTTTCGGTAAGAACGTCAGTGGAATTTTTGGCTGGTTGAACGTGGGTATATGCTACAGTGCTGCTATCTATCTGCCATCTTGTGAACATTCATACACTTGCCATGCACGCTACTTCTAACTACGTTCGTGTACAATAATTTGTTTACTTAGTATCAAACATCAAGGGAATGTTTTGATGTTACTTTTAATTAATGTCAAAGTTATATATAACAGTACAATGAATAAATAGTACATCTGCTTTTTCCTTCTTGCTTTGATGAATAATTTTCATGGACATTGCTGGCTAGTAATGAATGCCTAGTAGACAGTGCACCTGTGCATAGGCCTATTTGTGTTAGTGACAATGTTCGATTATAGCTATCAATTTTACATTTTTTTTTTTTTCTGAAGACCTCTGTCTATCGGCTGCCTATTGACATAAATTTATATTTCAACTATCACTTGCCTTTTTTTTTTTCGTTAAACGCTACGGAAGTCGACCTATTTGCTCGCGAGAAGGCACTCGGGAGCACGGTTTTATCATTTTTTTGGGGACAAGGGTCGGTCATATCTGTTGTTCAGCGGTGTTCTTTTGATCGTAAGACGTCTGCTTATTGATATAAATTTATATTTCAACTATCACAAACTTTATTTTTCTGTTAATCGCTACGGAAGTTTTGCTTTTACCTCGAGATAAGACACTTGGAATCTCTGGTTTTCTCATTTTTTTGGGGACAAGGGTCGGTCGTATTTACTGCTCAATGGTGTGCTTTTGATCGGAATTTCGGAGTCCAACTAGAAGCACGTTGCAGAAAAAATTAATTTTTAAAATTTTAGAAGGTGGTTTGGGAAGGGGGGGGGGGAAATAAGCCCCTATCAGTTTTACGAATGTGATGAGAGGAACCGTGAGTGTTCGTTAAATTGGGGGTCTAGTGTATGTGAAAAAAATACGGTAAGCTGCAGAAAATAACTTAATTTTAGAATTTAGGATACCGAGACTAGATTCGCGATATTTCACATATTCAAATTGAAATAGTTTTATTTCCCATTTTGACACCAATTTTGGTGTTATTTCGTTTTATCGCGATTCACCATATAATCGTGTCCCTAGGTATGTAGCTTGGTGGAGATCATTTTCTGATGTACTGTATTTAAAATCACATTTTTATTAAGGAGGGGCGGGGGGGGGGAGAATTTCAAGGATTTTAAATTTAGTTTCACATTTTTTTTTTCAATAATAGGTAAAGGGAATCATTAAGTTTTATTTGCAGTTACTAACAGGATGTAAGAAAATATTGTATAAACATTAAGAATGTGGCTGCAGCGTGCCTGAAACTAAATCAGCTTACATGCAGCAGCAGTGCCACATGCGCTTAAACTACTTTATGTGCAAAAGAGGCGGTTGCCAATCAGAATTTGCTATTTTGTTATGGCCTCAGCTGACAATCATACATTACATACTCTATTACCAACTAATTCCTAAAAACCACTTCATTTTGTCGAGACACTTATCACATAACACAGACAAATCTTTATGACGTTGATAAGATGTCATAAATGCGTAAGGTACGAAATTAAAATTTTTTCACCACTGTTTACAAACTGTGAGGGGTAGGCGGTATAGAAGTTTAGAATTTTAAATAACAAAGCAAGGTCCACTGTTTCAGTTCTTGTCCCCTGTAAACGTATTATACACAACCATTGAAAACCACCAATATTTTTTTATGTATACAACACAAAGTTATGACTTGTAGCTTGAACTTTGACACGCGTAAGACTTAATACACTAGAACTCTGATTTTACAAGGCCATACAGTGCTCAAGAATGACCTTGAAAAATTTCATACATCTCAAAATATTTTCAGAGTAATTTTGACCACTGTCCTCCCCCAAAAACCCCAAAAAAATTGCATTAAAATAGCATTTTTCATATTACGTCAGATTCAGTCATTTCTACTAGAAAATAATACTATATAATGAAATGCAGAAAAACATACTTTTCTTTCATAGTGTGGCGTGACTGACGTCCCTGTTCACAGCGCAAGGTGTAGCGTGTCTGCTTTGTGTTGGTGTTTACTAGCTCGTAGGCGAATAGTTGGAGGTTATGTTTATACATATAAAAAAAATAGTTTTCACTCATACTGTAGTTTTATTTTACTAAGGGCAGATCAATCAACACTCGACTTACATAGCGTAACCACTGCTAACGTGACAAAAGGGTGCCAAAGTTCAGTTCTGCTAAAGTACCACCACTGTGTCGAGGTTGTGCTATCACCATGTCCGTTTCAATGCTGAATCCCGAGTGTCTGCTCTTTGATACTCTAACGAGCGAAAGAAAAAACTTGGTTACATTATTTATCCACTCCTTTACCGTTTCCCAACACCAAATTACAGTTCCAGAAGAATATCCAAAGCTGGCTGCATATAAAAAAAACTAAGTCAACGCCTACTGCCTAGCCTGCGCGATTAAGCCATCTCGGCTTCTTCCGCCACCCCCACTGCTCAACAGCGCCCGTGACACGTCCTACTGATTCAACCACCACGGGCCAGCGCCCGGCACAAACTGCCCGGACTGACTATCTACCAACGGCAACGGACATGGTTGTAAATAGCACACCTCGGCGGAGTGATACAACAGACTCCAATTTTCCCAAAACAACAAAATTACACTTAAGACATATTACAAAGGATTCCAAAATTTGAATTTATAGTTTTTACATCAAAACAAAAAGAATATTAGCACACATACCATAATTGGGGAACTACTTTCACGGCGCAATACCCAAAGCAACCTCCGGAGACGGCTGACCAACGTGCGTCAATAACCTACGTCATGAAGAAATTCCATGAAGCAAGTGATCAACCACAATGTCGGCGCCAGAAATCCTACAACCGGGAAAAGATTGCAACACAAGAAGTTAGGTACTCACTTCACCAGAAAAAATTTAATGATACTAAAGTTGCCAAAACTCAATATTTAAGAAAAATACGAAAAAAGTTATTTTAACAAACAAGCCAGCAAACTAAACAAACGACTCTACTTTAAAATTCCCGACTCTAGTTTAATATTTAAATTTGAAAAAAATGAATTTTAATTAATCATGTCTCCAATTACTAGGTTATTGAATCCTGTTGTATCATCCCGAACGCCTGACGAACTCATACTGAAAACAGCATATAGCCTGTTATTAAAGATTAAAATTTACATAAGAAAAATATTCAACGTAAATTGAAATAAGGTGGGAAAGTGGCTGCACACTTCACAATAGTACGCGTTCCTGCATAAAGTGTTGAAATTGTTTAGTTCTCCCATTTTCCCTCAAATCACGCATTTTAAAGTCCCTTATAAAATGTTGCATAATATTCTCGTTTACTGCATGTTGTGTCATAATATTCATTCTCAATGCAGTATTTAAAAAAATTCTTCTTTGTAATTGTGTGTTGGAAAACCCATTTGCATGGTTTGTAAAACATATTTAAAGCACTTTTCGTGTGATAAAAAGCAGAATGGTGTAACTGTCGTGGTGTCGTGCTGCTCCATTTGTACTTAATAATGTGCACGCGTCCGACACCACATAGTCAATGGCAACTGGCATGGAGTCATGCAGGTCTATTCGGCCACAACAGAGCGTGCACATTATGCATCAGTATACTGTACGTAGATTATGTATTTGTTAATTGGATGACGAGTGTGCTTACAAAACTTTTCACCTTTGTTAGTTTCTTTACCATTTAAGACTTGAATGAAACGGGAATAATGAATGTGAGGAATTTAAAGATATTTTACTACAGCATAGGGTTCTAAAATTTCCAGAAAAATTGATGGAAGGAAAAAAACCAGGTCAAAACAGATTTTTTTTTCCCCCCAAATTTTCCGTTAAAAATTGAAAAAAATTTCTTTAAAATCATTGTGTAACCATACTAAACCTGTAGTAGTAAAATTATATATAGTAACTTATATAAGGTAATTAAAATGAGGAGAAAAGCGGAGAAAAGACCTATCCAATTCATTCTGAACGTTTACTTATAGAGCGTTTCACGCTTAGATTGCAGTGCAGGGTTATAGGGACATTTGCTCTCTCTCTTTCCAATGCACTGTAACTGTCACAAGCACTGTCCTTGTTTCGGATAGTGCTGTTGCCAAAAATCCTAATATTTTCACTTTGTAACTGTGATCTTAAAATTTTTGTATATTGTACAGCATTGAAATGTGCATCTGGTGATGTAGTTAGTTCATAATTTACACCATTTTAAGGTGTTCAAAAATTAAAAAACGAATATGTTGACCTTGGTACTGTTTTCATGCATCCTTAAATATGTCACATCATAACTAATGAATCAAAAACAAAATCTTTTGCTTGTTTTTATGGTGTGTAATTTGATATATCTGGATGCCAATGAACAAATCTGAAGGCTAAAATTTTTTCTGGATTGTTGTACAGAAATTTTTTTCTATCATTATGTGCGTTTTCCAACAAACTAAAACATCAAAAAGTTGGTCAGTGAGAAATTTTTTGCTATTCAAGTTATATGGGGGATGAAAGCGAGGAAGTTGTTTGTAATGAGCTAAATCTATTTTTAAAAGCAACCCCACCTCGATAGCTTTATCCGTTCTCGTGTATAAAGCTGTGAAATGTGTTGTGTCAGGTGCTCACCATGCGTTCACCCAAGAAATTCGACACTGAGTGTCGCTCAAAGTGTTGGGCGCTGAAGAGAAAAAAAAATTCAGTTATCTTTGCTGACTATGAGGTTATGTCTGGAAAGGTTAATAAACAGGCTTCCTTTAATCAGCTGTTTTCTTCGTCCCATGTCCTAAACTGGTTCAGTAGTGAAACTACAGTGTCTTGCGGCCAAACAATTCGTTGTGTAAGGTGACTTGATTTCGAAACAAAATTTTGTGTAATTTTTTGTTAACATTTATTTGTATGGAAGGCAAAACAATAAAAAGTTGTAATGTAGGTTGGCTACGTGAAAGGGAGGGAAATATTGTATTGATCTTATTCCAGTATTTTTCCTATACTATTAACTCACTAAGGGAGCTTTAGAAGAAACAGGATGTTCCAAACAAACCATTTATGCTAATGCAGTGTTCTCCCCAGGCCTGTTTTACTGGGCGCCCCACCCGGCTAGTTTTCCTTACCACCCAGCTAAAAAACAGGCATTTCCATCAACACCATCAAGCTTATTCCACGATCAACCTGGCTGGTCTCGTGAACCACCCAGCTCCAGATTTTTGCTGGGAAGAACACTGAATAGGAAGAAACAATAGCAACTAACGTGAAAAATCTAAATCGTAAAGGAAAGACAATCAATAAATAATTCCTTTTAAACATATTTAAGGCAATGATCCTTCATTTCTAATTCTTGTATGTTAAATATTTTTAAAATCCTAAATTTGAGCAAATATAATAATAAAACTCATATATGTAGTTTGTTTATAAGATTTTACTACGTCGTCTAATTTATTTCCTTGACCAAAAAATTTACCTGGTTTTGGTAAGAGTTTTGACTGACGAAAATTCGTACTGTAATGGCACACAACTTACAGCAACTGAGAAATTAGTGTGGCCGCAGCGTAGCTTTTTTTTTGTAGAAACAAAGATCTTTATCTAGGGCGAATGTGGGTGTCGTAGATATGCAGGTGGATAGAGGAAAACGACGACGTTCTTGCTGTAGTGATTTTTATTATTGAAATGATTCGGTTTGAACAGTTCGTACACGTTAAAGTAAGTCTTTAGAACATGGCACACAACTTAAAGGTACGGTAGTGATGAAGTCCCGATACTGCGATTTTTACGCAAACACACTTGACCTTGCCCAGAGTTACGAGTCGGCGAGTCGGGTGTGTAAAATAAGTTCCATTTGTGATGTTCTGGACTACCAATCCCAATGATAGGAAAGCCCTTTTAGTCTCTCTGTGTCCCGAGTTACAAAACCGCACGTGGTTACAGTAACAAGAATAATAAATTATCCTCTCACGCACAGACAAAACAATCCCTTGAATTCTCGCAGCGGAACTCAGTACAACAGAACGTCCTGCACAACTCACTTTACCAGCTCACTTGGTCTGAATACTATGAAACAAGACACGGGTCTCTCAGGTACCAGCAGCACACAGCCTGCTGGACCCTCACTCCTTGCCGCCCCAAGCACAAAAGACACGCCGCCGGCCTCCAGGCCAGTCACCTGCCTGCCGGCCTTCCGGGAACTACTTTACTTGAGAAAAAAAATTAAATTAAAAGAAATCTCCAATTAAAGCTTCTGAATTTAATATCGCCGACTCTTAACTTTGGGGCAATAATCTTCCTTAGGTCAACGGTAAATTATCTGCCTATAAAGATAAATATTTGTTTACAAACACACTCTAGCCGGCAGAAGGATACAAAACACAAACGGCCAGTACATTCACAACTAGGTCACTACCAATTCTATATAGTTTGCCACAGAACTATTTAAAAAAATTTCAACAAATAAAATAACCCGTAATTCAGTCTCAAATATCCATCATTACATTGGTGCAAATTAAAATTAAAAAAAAAAAACTATAGTCATTATAGTAATTAGAACTAAAACAGTCATCACTATGAACAACACAGTTAGGCGTGTGCTTAAAATTATAGCTCACAGTCATAAATGAAATCACAAAAAAAAAAAAAATGATTTGCACTTGAGTCCACCATCTTGATGTCTTATCAGAAAATTACTGAGAAAACACATAGGTTTATGACATGCATAATCACAAGTTCATCTCTCAAGTTTACATTAGACATAAGACAGGATAAGCCAGGCAACCAGGGTGTTATCAGGCGACAACTACTAGTGATCTGCCCCAACCACACTATAGGGCAGATCCACACTTTCTTTCCTGTTTCAGGGACATCCCAACAATCTAGAGGCAAGAAAGAACGGTAAACAGGTGGCTGGTGGGTCAGATACCTTACAGTACCTTGAACTTTATGGATAAGTATTGAAAAACTACATAATACAGTATATAGTAAAACAATTTTAAACAATACAGGTAAACATATCGTATTATATTTGCTCTTGTTTAGGCTTAAGATATAATTATCAAAGAAGTAGTGGAAATGAGTGATACGCCTAAGTTGACGTCATGGCGGAACATAAATGTACTCTCTTTTGCTTGATAACCAAGCGTGGTGGATCAGCGGTCCTGAGCATGGTGGAGCAGTAATTAAACACTCGCCTCGCATTCGGGAGGACCCAGGTTCGATACCCGGCTCCGACCATCCTGATTTCTGTTTTCCAGGGTTTTCTGACATCACTCCAGGCAAATGCTCGGATGGTTCCTTAACAAAGACCTTCGCCAACTCCTTCCCCATTTCTCAGTGTTCCTCTTAAGCCTTTTGTGCTGTTCGAGGACACGTAAAAATGTTCAAATAAATAACATCCTCCTCTCCTACTTTAAATTTATAGCAGACAATAACAGTGTAAAAAGACATATTTTTCAGTTTCCACACGACATTGATTTTGAATGACTAATTTCATAATTATCAACTACCCCAACCACGTTGTTCAGGGTGGCGACACCGGGAATAGTCAGGGAATTTCAGTGGCCTGAAAAGGTCAAGGAATAGTCAGGGAAAATTCCCCGCCCCATCTCCTTTTTCGGAAATCGAAAAGCAATAGTTAAAATCAGTTAAAATGAGGCGTACATGAATGGAGTAGCGCGGACTGGCAAGCGTGAAGACGCGTCTGGTGCCTTTCATCGGACATCACGGTACCATAATCCCGGGGAAGAAAGCCATAAGTAGCTGGGCCCGCTGCGTCACATACGCCACTTTTATCCGTAATCTATTCAGTTGTTTACTGCTCTGCTCGACGCTTCCTGCTGATGCAGAAGGCTGATAACGTGTCGCCTTCGACTTTTTTTTTTTACGTGCACGTCTGTCATCTCTCTCTTGGGCCCCCCTCCCCTCCCTCAGATGCTTCCTTCTGATGCGGAAGTCGGCGTTTTTTTTTGTTTTTTTTTACGTGCGCTAATCTCCGTTTGTGTGAAAAGCAGCTACCGGCTTGTAAAATGATACAGCTATATTTTGTAACATGCAACATGAGAAAGCAAACACTTGCATCCTCCCATGCTGTTTTCTTTCTTTCTTGTTGTTTTCATCAACTTTAATTTGTAACACACAGTCGCCTATTGGCAAGAAGGGATGGTAGAAAGGGCTGGCGGAATTCTATTTTTAGAGCAACGGTGTGTGCTTGCTTGTGAATAAGATGGTTGAGATGTCAAGGGGGAAGAACTTAACATGGCTGGAGATAGAAGAGGATCCCCTCTTAGGGGTGGGGGGTGGGGGATGGGAGCTAGGAGGTTGTAGAGTTACAAAAAATCTGATTAAAGTACTGCTTTGCATGCTTATGGCAAACACACTTCACAGGATCTCTCAGTGAGTACCTCTACAATACTCATAAAATTAAATTTTTCAATGAATTTTTTTGTGTAATCTTGTATAATACTGGGCTTTTTGGTTGTAGGTAGTAAGTAATCGTGAAATATGTTTATTATCGGATGAGAATTTTCTCCACACATAATTTAATTGTGTACTGCATGAAATGTAAATTTAATTTCCCAATGTAACAAATGTATTACTCTGAATTTTTTACATCAATTTAAATTAATTACTTTAGCAGCAACTGTCTGTTGTAATTTTGATTTAATTATTTTATTTCAACATGCAGGATTAGAGTACGCAAAGTATATTGTTTACATTGTGTAAACTATGTAATGAATCTGTGTTTCCTGAGGTTAGAAGTTTTTAAACAAATATTTTATTCATGTAGTAGGCCTTTTAATTTGTCGATTGTGAGAAGCCATAAGTTAGGTATTACTGTAAATTTCTTACCATCAAAATGTACTTAAAGAGTTGTAACTTTCAGATAAAATTTTTATATTATTATAGGCATACTTAATATACTTGCAAAAATAGAGCACACAAAATATGTTGTTGGTGTGTTTACTATGCAATCAGTGTTTTCTGAGGCATGTATTTTTCATGCAAATATTACAAGTCGTAGAAGTATTTTGGACATACATAGTTGCAGCAAATGGTTTGTCACACAAAACCAGACAATACATGCAGACAAGCGAAAGGATGCTTTCGGTTGTTTACTTTTCTGTTTGTCTGCATGTATTGTCCGGTTTTCTTTGACTCACAGTTTGCTGCTATGGCGTATATCCATAATATTTATTTGATTTTCAACTTGCCCCATTTCAAGAATGGTTTAGAAACAAAATAAATGTTATATTAGTAGTACATTAAAACTTGTACTATGTGCAAAGTGCATTGAATTGGAAAAAGAAAAAATTATTTCTTTTATAAAGCATAAAAAATTGGGTTAAAAAAAATTATTAGGTCAGGGAAAATTTTCAATTTGGGTGGGAAAAGTCAGGGAATTATATTCCCAACAGTTTGTAGCCACCCTGTTGTTGTCTTCAGACAGAAGCTACTAAAATTGAAGAAATCTTACGTTTCGTCAGCAGTAGCTATAATGATTAAAGGATATGTGATAATTATTTCTTAACGAAGTGACTGTTACAATTCATGTAGTGAATTAATATAAGTGGAGTATGAGAATTGTTTCTTATTATAAAGTACTGTAATAAAAATTGTTATAAATTGCATATTTTGAAGTGTGATGCTGTGCAAATTGTAATATAAATTAGAATAATAAAAAATATAATTTTTAAAGCTACAACTTTGAAGTAGTTCACCTCCCGAACTTCGTAACGTGGCTGCGATCTGGCAACAGCGCACGCCGAAAGCTCTGTACTGTAGTCTAGGGTTGGGACGCCCTATAGCGAGGTGTATAAATGTGGAAAGAAGGCAAACATGAGAAATTTACAGTTTAAGATATGGGGAACTACAGAAGCATCACATTACTGTAATTTAAGTAACTTGTTTACTAGTATAGGCTGTTCACCATAAACTGAGCACTAAACAGAAATTGTAATTAATTACAAATATGTTTTATTAAGCAAATTGGTGTTAAGTTTTGAGAGTGTTGAAATATTTACACGGGTCTTTAGTTGCATGGAAGTTTTCATATTAAAAATAGTAAAGGTGGCTACAACATGGCTTAAAGAAAACCTTGTGCAGTGCTCACTTTATCGTGAATGGCCTATAATCAGGAATACACACACACACACCATCATAAGTCATGACTGAACACCTTTGCAAACAGCAATCAGTGTCAAATTTCTCATGTCAATTATATGTCTGAAAAAAAATTGGGAATCATAAAGTTGATAAACGTAAAACAACAGCAAAGTACACCACTCGACCAGTTGATACAAGCAGCAAGATAATTAATAATCATCTTAGGGTGTTACTTGTGAATTTGAACTACAAAGGGTTTTTTGTTGTAATCGAAACTGTTTTCCTGGCAGATATTGTAAGTTGTGTATGAGTATGTGTTTAACAACTATTTCTGTTTAATTCATGTGCATATTGTTTATTTTACTGTACCAACTTTATTGTGGTTATTTTTTAAACTTTGTGTTACATTTACTAATTATTTAATTTTCGTGGTATTGGTAGTGTAAAAGTAGATAGGCCCGAATGTAAAAACATTAAACATCCAGATTTGTAATTCAGAAACTGTAAGATTATTTTTATTGCAAATTTTCAGTAATTTTTTACCTTTATGAAAAAAAAAAAATCAGAATTTTTCCCATTTTTACATTAAAGGAAAAAAAAACCATTTTTGCCTGTTTTTCCCCAATTTTTCTGGGCTTTTTCCGAAGCTTCGGAACCCTAAATGTCTGCACACACAATCTTACTTTCTCCTGTCTTTCAGCAGCTCTAAGCTATTAGAATTTCAATATTTTTTCTGTTCCTCCCCCTCCGTAGCAACACCAATACATGACCACATAAAAGTGGGAGGGAAGTGGAAGTGTGGTGATGTAGTCAAGTGGACATGAGAAGAGGGTAGGGAAGTGCAGATGAGTGACATTTTCATGCAGTTTACTCAAGATGCTGATGCTACTAGGAGTCCATTTCCCTCTAAAACTACAAAAGAGAAAAGGAGTTAGGCTCCACACTAAACGTAAGAAATAATAGTGTGCTACAAGGAGTGTGGTACTTTGAGGTAGCTCCTCCCAGCCTCTGCTTTCTTGCTATAGGATAGCTTTCTTTTTGCTGTCTTCAATCAGATGTTTGTTTTGTTAATAACTATTTTATGCTGTACTGTTGTGCGATGAAGTACTTTTACTACCATACATATTCATATATACACTCCTCCACCGGTTATCCGGCATTCAGTTATCCGGTACTTCAGTTATCCGGCACGCATCTGCCGGCCAATTTTTTTTTATTTTTAAAAAAATTTATTTATCCCCATTAGCAGCCAAGGTTATTGGAGACATATACAATACATGTGTACATTTTTCTGTTGGAATTGCTTATTAAAAACAATCATGCCTTGTCTGGGACTCGAACTCAGAACCCTTCATGCAGAGAACCCATTGTGCCACGGAGGTCGGTGTGATGATGCAGGCAGGCAACCGGCTTGCTGAGCAGTAGAGCGCCGGTGTGCTGCGACTATCGTCCTCTAAACGGTAAGGGCCGCGCAGTTACGTAATCACCCTCCCAGACTCCCTGCCCTAGACAAGTAGGTAAATCTCTGCGCGCTAAGACCCGCATATCTCTCTCGTAATGAAGCAGTCTGTCAGAAAGTCGCATATTGGGCGATGAAGTAACTGCGCAGCTTGCTCACACACGTATGTAAATTTGAGTTGTTTTTGTGTTGTGTTGCACGATGGCTACTAACATGACAAATGTGAGTTCTGGTTCTATTGAAAGACAAAAAAAAAGATTATGTTGTCTATCAAATATAAAGTTGACATTTAAAAAAAACTCGACGGTGGTGCTTCTGTGAAAGTTTAAATCACGGAAAAACTGTAGCTGAGATAAAGAAAGTATTTAATCTACGTGTCGTGATTTGGGCACTTGCTAGAGCTTCGGACAGCATACCCAACTCAGTTTTGCACAAGGCTTGGCATAAACCGTGGCCAACCTTAGCACTTGTAGACGTCGAAGAAAGTGAAATTGATGATTTCAAGGGCTTTGAAACGACAGTGAACACGCTGTTGCAGTATGCCAAAAATATTACCAACCCTGAAGTTTATGAATTAGGCCTACATGATGAAAATGTTAAGGAATGGCTTCAAGTTGACATTGACATCCCTGTTGTTCATCACTTCACTGACTAGGAAATAATTGAATCTGTCACAGGCGTGACAAACAAAGAAGATGATGATGACAGTGTCAGTAATGGCTACAAAAAACCAGCCGCAAAAATCATGCAAGATGAGTGTATTTATCATGTAGAGTGCTTAATAACTGGTCTGCAGTAGCGAAGCTATTTCTCTGAGCAACAAATCATGTCCTTGTACATACATGATTCAGAATCAGTTAATAAACGAGAGGCCAAGACACTTAAAATGACAACGTTTGACGGATATGTTCATGAATCTGCCAGCCTCTACAAGTACACACACTGAAGCAAGTGATGCAACACCCAGCACGAGCAGTATGGCAACACCGAGCATGAGTGCCGTGACAACTCCCGGCACGATCGATTTGTACGTCATAAGTGATAGTGATTAGGCCGGTAAATAAACACGAGGCATTTGCAAACTTTAGTTAACTCAGAATGCTGACTTTGTTTGCGTGTTACATACATACTTATTGCTGTGTAAATATTTCATAAGTAACTTAGTGTACGTTACTTATAAATTGTACATTATTAGGGGTGAACAGTTAGAGGAAATAACTTAACATCGTAATTAATAAAAATATATGTATGTGTAAAATCTACAGATAAGAAGCAATTAGTTTACGTAAACAAGGAAACTGCTGTTGCTACGCATGGCCAGTCACAGCTGGTCCATGAGTCAGCGAGCGCCGAGCAACCACCCAGGACGAGACAGTTGCGCGCGGGCAGAGAGGGAGGGAGAGCAGGTGATGGTCGCGAATTTAACTAGCTAAAAATAATGTAAATTCCTTTGTGCTCAACCAAGTCTCCTGACACTAGCCAGTCTCGGCGCGAACAATTTCCACTTCCTCTAATTTATACAGATTTTTACCAAAATGCATTTATCACCAAAACTACCCAAAAACCAGCAAATTACCAAGAGAGAAAAAGTTTGAGAAATTAAATTTTACGTCCATAGACACCCCACATGCCTAGAAAAAATTATGTTCACGAAATTTTGCACAATTTGGACTCAATCAAATTACTACACCAGAAGTCATAAACACTGCCATAGCGGCTTAACATGATGATTAACAACAAAACTTTACTTGAATAATCTTCAAGTTACAAATAGATACATACATTAAGCTAACTCTCAATTGAAAATTCACATTTTCACATTTTTATAAATTTAACTCAAAGTTTTCAAAGGGTCCACAAGTGAGTATATAATGCACACTATTGCCACACACGCAGCTACCATTTTCTCTATGCAAGGCCGCGCAATGCAACTATGTGGTGCCAAAGTGGATTAACTGACGTCAATAGTGACATGATGCACCTCAGCGATTTAATCATGAAGGTTATGTATCTCAGGGTTAATTTTGAAGTTACATTTGCACTGCTCATCTAAAGTAGGATCCGGTATGTGTATGCGGGGAACACCAGTGTATGTCTTACCAACAGAAGTTCTGGAAGCGTTCACTGGTGAACCTATAAATACTTGCATGCAGAACCACCTCAAATATACTCCAATACTACTGAAAAAAACTACAGCCCAACGAATTTTAAAATAATTTATATCGTACTATGCTCGTAACGAAAATGACACACATAAGATGACTGAACAAGATGTGGTATTAGTAAGACTCACGTAAAGTAATATCAATTTTAATATAATTAATCATACTAGGCTGACTCGTAGTATTGAAGAATAAAAATATCTGGATCCTTCAGAAACCAAATTAAGTAGACCACATTGATAATACAAGATGAGTGTAGCAGAATATACCTAAATTTTATTTTGTCATTTAGAAAAGATGAAATTATTATTTGTAATTGTGCCACAGCTAAATCTAGGATTTTGCCATCACATCTCTCGTTATAGCACACTACTTCGCTGAAAAACACATTGTTTCACAATTTACCTTGAATTGACACTTCATACAAGAAAATAGCATATAACAGACACAAAAAAATTGAAAGTCAGCGTGGGTAGGGGACACAACCTTCGGCAGACCAGCCGCTGCTTTTTTTTTTTAGTAGGGATTTACGTACAGTTTTTTTCTGTGCTTCTTTTATTTCTTCATTTATGGAGGGGAGAGATGTGCTGGTACTATTTTTTTTTTTTTGCCATGTTGAAATGTGACATTAACCTCTGAAAAAATTGTCATCTTCCCTTTCTCCTAGCCAAGGAGTGGAAGTGGAAATGTTAACGTATGAAAGTTCTGTTTTGTGAATGAGACAGGAAGCAAGCTTCAGATGCATGTGACTGATGTGGATGGAGAACGAGGGTGTGACCTACACATTACCTTGACAGTATATACTGTACATAATGTATGTATGTATGGAAGGGATAGAAGTGTAACTGAACGAGGTACAAGTGATAGATATGTAATGGACTTACTACACCTCCCTCAAAACCTCTCCAAACAATTTACTATCATTGCGCCTCCCTTCCAGACGTGAATCCAGGGGACCTGTTATGTATAGTTTGTAAATTAGTACATATTTTTAAAGAGGTATGTATATTCAATTTTTTTGTTTATGAAATGCCTTAAAAGGACTGTTTTGCACCTTAAAAACTAAATTTTTTCTGGAGGAAGGCTGCTGGACCCCCCTCCCTCCTTTGACTCATGGTGTGGTCATAGCTACTGTACTTTACTTTTTAGGAACATGGAGGTGGATCCGCCACTGCTCCCTTCATTTCACTTCTTTTTTCCTTTTATTTTGAGGTAAAAATGTGCACTGTACTGATTAGGTTAAGTGTAAGAGAAAGCAATGAACCTTAACTTCACCAATTAATTTACTGTACTGACGTGTGTGGTCGGAAATGGAAAATGAGTTATTTTTTTGTGCATACCAGTCTGCAGATAGCTAAGCTAGCTCGAATAGATGAAAAACACTTGAGTGTAATAGGAATGTAAAGGTGGGAGGGCGGTTTATGCTTATGCTCCTTTTGTTTGTCTGTGTTCTTTTTCCTTCTAGTCCCACAGGAACTGTGGGCTGTGTATCTTCAGGTGCTGTACGTGCACACTTTTAAAATCTCAACAGTTTTTTTCCTGCCATTTTCTTTTTGTGTTTTATCTTGCAGCATACCAGTTACGAGTATTAATTCTACAAATGCTATATGTTATTTCTGCAGATTCACTAACTTATTTTTAATACAACTTTAGTTGATTTTTTTTGGAGGGGTAATTTTTTGCTGTAAGGTTATTGGTTTGTGTGTGTTACAATTCATGAGATTGGTCTCTGTTAAAGTGTCACTACTTCATAAAATCTTGGTTCTACCGTACACCACCATTCCTTACGTTGCATTTACTACTGCATTAGTACATGGTCTGCTGCATCCCCATTTTTCTAAATATCTAAGCAGCTAGATATAATAAACAGCCCAAGGCCTGTTGACAAGTAGCTCCAGTATCACGTCACCTCTTTTTTCCAGGATTGACCAAAGTTAATGTTGTATGTTGTTGAAGCACAGTGCTGTTGTATAATTTATTTGTTTTTTTAAATAATGGAATGGCTATTGTGTGATGTCGCACATACATTTTTAAACAGTGTGTTCATTACAGTAAAATTCCAGCTAAGTAGGCTGTTAAATTTTTGAACATATCTGGGAAGTGCAAAAGACAGCTCAAGGTCAAGCATTGGTTGGAAGCAGACTGTCTTGTCCTTCTGTTGTCTCCTCTTCGAAGGTGGCCAAAATTAACATTGTGTGCGGTTTAATTATGATGCTGACACCAGTGCACAATGTTAAATGTTACTTTATTGAAGTACGAACACTGTAGTAATGACATGTGCTAAACAAGGCCATTTTAACAGCAATGATAAATTAATTGGTACTGACAATACTTAAACTGACATAAATTACTTGTTAAACTGTTCTGTAACTGAACCATTACAAGAAGGGCTTCCAAAAGTTTTCAGTTAAAAATGCTGAGAGTCCTTACATTACCAACACATCGCAGGTGCTTCATAACAGGTTGGTTATTGTGAGATGGTATCATTTTCGTTAGACTACCTGGTTGCATGAACATAAATTTATTGACTCATTAGTTTTTAAAGATAATAAAATTTCTGTGGTTTATTTTTTTCCACAGGTCTGGTGCTATTTAGTTCATGATAATCCTAAGCCTTAATGTTGTCCACCGCATCTACAGTTTCGCCCACTGAAATATTTCTAACCAGCCATCTCAAGTGCTCTGCCGGACTGGGTGAACTAACATTGCTAATATTTCACTTGGAAAGAGGTGCACGAAAATCAAAATCCTTAAAGAACGTTAGGTTGCATATGTAAACTAGTTTGGAGATTTTATAAAAAATGTTTTAATCATGAGTACACTGTGTACATGGTTTACTATGTAAATCATTCTATATTTGTTGAAAGTATATTTTGTAAAAGTATGACTTTCTGTGCAACGTGTTCAAGATCTCAGGTTTTAACACTTTTCTGAAGTTGTGTCAGTTGCCGACACAAGAAGCACTATGAGAATGCGTCGTAGTAATGATTAGATTTATTGGCGAGCAGTTTGAAAATACTGTACCTGTGGGTTGTTGAATTTAGAATGAATGTAGCAGAAATCAAACCGAGCAATGTTTTTGCGTTTATCATATGTTTGTATATTTTGTTAATATTTTGTAACATTTCATATAAACTGTAAGAATTTGAACAAGCCAACATAAATTGTGTGTTTATATAAAATTAGCGTTGGTGGTTTTGCAGAACGTTATGGTAGTTTACGAAGTGCTTTTAAAATGTAAGTGTAATTGTGTACTGACTTTTGCAGACAAGATTTTTACTGTAGTTATGAAATGTCACAAAATTTATGTTTAGTACTATCAAGCTTCCTTCATTTAGACTGTCTTTTTGTCACTTGTCGGGTTATGTTATTTCTTGACTTAATTATGCTAGAAAAATTGAAATACATAACATAAATGAGATTCAGCAAAACACTGTACAAATCTGTCCACTTTTGGGTATCAACTGTTACATCTGCCAGCCATATGTGTATGTGCTTGGGAAAACATCAGTTCAAAGATTGTGTTCTATACACTGCATGTATATGGACTTCATTCGCTGATGGCTGGTTGAACCAGTAATGGTCAACAGATTTACACATTACTGTGCAAATCTGCAATGCCCTAGTATACTTTTTTGAAAGCAGGTATACACTTCAGAACTTACAGAATTGTAGTTGATTTTCTAGGAGGCATGGTGTACATTTTCTATGTGTAATTTCAGTAAACTCAGAATATCTAGTTTCTGTCATATTTTTAGCAAGCTGTTGTGTTAGTTGAAGGTAGATTTTTATGACATTAAGTTAGCATTTTATATAACAACCTTTTCTATTGAGCCCTGCAGGTTTCTAAAAGTCGGTATAAAAGAAGTAATCCTAGGCAACATTTTTGTCATTGTTGTGAGCAAATATGTTACCATAGTGAAACTTTCTTTAAGCAGTACTCAAAGGAACAGATTACATGTCACATTCACAGATGTTGTTTCAAAGGTATGGCCAAAATGAACTATTTAGAAGGGCGTGCTGTGAAATCTCGTGTATCAATTATTATTTTTATTAGGCTTTATGTTTCATCATTAGTGAGATCATCACAGATGGTTACACACAAATGACACAAGGACAAGAATTGGTAGAGGAGAGGAATGGGTTATGGCCTATGTTAAAGAACCATCCAAACATTTACCTTGAGCAATTTCAGGATACTATGGAATACCAAAATCAGTATGGCTGGATTCGGGAACTAAACCTGTGTCTTACTGAATGTGAGTCCAGGGGGCCGATTAAATATGAACATCAAACGTCGGCACCAATGCTGCATAGAGTAAGGAAAACTGCTCTGCACTTGCACCAGCCAACACCAGCCAATACAGGCGGAATTAAATATGCCAGACGCATGTGGGTGATATAGAAATTTCATTTCTCCAGCCCGGTATTCAAGGGCCAATAATAAACCTCGTAACAAAATCATTCGGAACCATTTGGGAACAATCGGGTGCACTACTGGTAATTGCCCACATTTATCCATGATGTGCAGAGTGCGAGTCACGCCTGTGTGTATTTTTCATATTGTCATTTAGCCGAGGTTGTGTTGAAAATTACTGCATTAAGTTTAAGTGAAATATTTAATAATGCCTGGTGGCATTTTTTAAATACATGATGTTACAATCTGTGACTGCTAACGATAGTATAGCGAGCAATTTTTGTTTTTTCATTTTTAAGTTTACATCTGCATTGTCATGTCACCACTTCGACAGTAAGTGAAACGTACGGTTTTAGTGTTGCACATCGATTCATCTCCAACACATGTAAAACCAACTTTAATGCCCATTTCCCCTGAAAATAAGTAAAGTAATTTCCACGTATTGTTTGCATGGCGCTAGATTCTGACGAAGCACAGCACAGCTGCCAAACATGGCAGCCATTGAATGTAAAATGTGTCGTTTGCGCATGCGCGAGAGATGCAAAATTGTTTGCGGCGAGGGTCTAGCTCGGCGCAGACTTCTCTGCGTTTTGCACCGGTCACATTACTATTTGCACCTTGCAAGGAGCGTATTTAATCTGAATATGGCGCAGCAGAGTGTAAATTTTGTGTTGCGCCACCTAAAGGCGTTATTTAATCTGCCCCCAGCATGTTACTGTTGCGCCACTTCACTCCATATCTCGTGCATGAGTTTTTTTTTGTTCTGTATAGTATAATCTCATTACAACGAACATGAAAAAACTAGAAAATTATGTTCTTTATACTGAAACTTCTTTAAACTGAACACACATTACATTACTTTAATTTCAGATGGGTATTTTAATTTATGCTTTAAAGTGAGAAATTTTTTATACTGAAGTTCTTTGTAATTAAATTTCACTGTACATACTGTTGTTAATTAATGAATTTATTCTTTTTAGAAGTTTGACACACACATTTGTGTGGCTTTTCAGCTGTTATTCAAATTTTTTCACTTTTAGTGTAAGATTTTTCAAGTTAGAGTTACGTTTTGTCAATCAAAAATTATTGTAATGTGGTTTCAGCCAAAAATCAAATTCTTGCATGCCTTTCTTTTCTTATTTGGGTGGTACATTGTTTCAGGTTAATGAAATGATGCAAGTGTTATCTGTGTAATTTTAATAATATATGTTGAAGTAATATCTGTAAGCAATAAAATGTTAGTTCAGGTGTGTATTTGGAGTAAAATTTCAATCTTTGTTGAAATTCATTGAAAAAAAAAGTCCAGTTATCCATAGGTACATTTGGACAGCTTATTTTTAGGACTGTAGTAAGATATTGTCCTGTCTCAAAGGTATAGTTGAATGTTAAATCAGAAGATGAATTTCTTCGGAGCATCTGAATGAAGTGATTATGCAGTACCTATGTACATAACGCTTAATATCTCATCAACAGCAAGTCTTTACAAGTGAGACAGTGGCTAAGGCTGCGATTTTAATTTATACTTACCTTGTCTCATTTACTTTCAAGATGCTATAAGATATGGTAATAATAAAATTTTGTTTACAGTTGAACTGCTGATGCCTTACTATTGCCAAAGAATTCCAGTGCATATTTTGGTCTAGTACTTTGTGAGTCATCTGTTTGACGTCTTGCTCTATTATCAAAATTGTAAATATCACTTGTGTTCTTTCCTTAGTGTTATTCTGGTGTCATTTTTATTAAAACCTGTCCATGTTTGTTTGAGACAGACATTTTTCTCTAAACAGGGTTGTAGTTATTGTTTGTGGGTGATGACTTGGCTCTTGGGTGTACTGAAGTTTCTTTCTCAATGAAACTTGCATGAGGTCAGCTGATTGGATTTTAGATATACAGTACAGGAGTGAAAGGAAGTTCTAACGCATCTAAGCTGTCTTTCCAGTGGTACAGTTAGATTGCACAGAATAGTGTAATTTTACAAAAGTATGGTGCTATAATTTAAATGAATTCAAATTGTATCTGTTAAGCCTACATGTAGCAAAATATATTGTATAGTTCATTACTCTAGTTAAAGACATAAAATTATTCATTGAAAGGTGTATGTGAAGTACATGTTGTACATTTGTATCTATCCATTCATTTGTAAATCCATCCATGTCTTATAATCCATCCATAGTCATGCCTACCAGAGTAAACATCAGCTTGTAGATTTCATATGATACTGCTCACAGTTTTCTACATTACTATAAATAATAGTACAAGAAATATTCTTATTTATTTACCTGTAAATATAATACTGTTAATGCTACTGATAGTTATGTTATTTTTGTTGCTATTGCTGCTGGGCATGTATATAGTTTATCTGTGTTAACTTGAATCTCATTTTTAACCAGTTTTGTGCAGCGTGTTTGTGTGTGTAATTATTTCAGGTGATGATTTTTTTAAGACAGGGGCCGTGTTCATGTTGAAATTAGCACTTAATGTTGAAAGTTAAATACAGGTGCGAAGAATAGTAGGTGAGACTGGTGAGAGTATTTTGGATTTAATATTAGTGTGACACATGAATTGTTATGACAATAAGCATATTGCCAGGGGCGAAAAGTATTGAGGTGCATATAGGGTATACAGTATACTGTATTTACCCAAATGGAAAACAATGTTTTTTTGACAAAAAATGGATTATGAAAATAGTGGGTCTTCTAAAATCAGGGTCATCTAGTTTCGAGGTAATTTGGGTACAAATATGTTACATGAAAACAACAACCAGAAAAAATAAGTCCAGATGTCTTTAGCTGTCGACAGAGGCAAGTGTGTTTAGTTCCTGAAATATTGATGTGCACATATGATATAAAATCACAAGTTCTCATTGATTGATATTGTGTTTTAACAATACAGAGACAGTAAAACGGGATGCAAAATATGGTTTGTGTTTACTACTGTATATGTATTCTAAAGCAATTTATTGTTTATATTTAAATGTCATTATTTAATTTCTTGTTTTGGTTGTTAAGTAGTGTTGATTATTCATGCTGAATTATTTTTAACCAGAGTACATATTATGCTGTACGTACTTTTTAATCCTCTTAAAAAATTATAATTAAAATAATATAAGCATATGTGATACTTCACATAGAGTATTCATTAAGGACAGGGATGATCTAATATTCGGTGTGCATAGCATGTTTGAAAAAAATTAAGTTCCAGAAGAACTGATGAATTTCAGTTCTGTGATATATTTTATTTTTATGCCTTTAATATATCTATTATGAGTGTGATGTAATGGAATATTTATAAGATATGTTTGTTATTTTATTCCTCAAGGTTTATTATGAATGTATTACGTACATAATTTGTATCTTAGTGGTTTCTCTTTCATGCATGCATACAATTAGAAGTTATATGAATACAGCATGTTTATTATTAATATAATTATAGTTTAATTTTATATGGTTGTTACATCTGGTTATTAAAGACATTATTGTTTTTAAGTTGCAACCTCTTGTATATGATTAGAAATTGGGCAGCATCCAGAATTTTGAAGAAGTTTTTCTCATTCTTTACAGGGTGGCCACCCTCCTGGAATACCTGGAATTATCAGGGAAATTGTGGCCACCTGGAAATATCATTCAGGGAAATTTCAGAGAATTTTTGGTCCATCTGAGAAATTTCAGACAATTTTCTTGCCTCATTTGTTTTCAGCCTCCGCAAAAGTCATAGGAAAGAATATGATGGAGTTGTGAGAGCTTTATAGCATTTTTGTTCAAATAATTACAGTCATGTAGAGGTGATTATATCCCTTGTCAAGTTAGTACATTCTGCTGAATGTTTCGTCAAGTTCACTGGCAGTAGTGTTAGAAATAACTTGAAATACTACTTACCTTTATTGGAAAATGTTTTGAATAAAATGAAAAAAATGTTTCTATACTTGCGAAAATCAGGAAAATTTTTGGTTTTCTGTCAGGGAAATCAGAGAAAATAAGGGAATTTTCTTTTTTTGCAATGAGTGGACAACCTGTAATAGTGCATATAAAACTCAATTTTGAGAATATAAAGCTAATGTTAAAAACTATAACATTATTTTCCTGAAATACATACAATAATTATCATAGGCATCCTTTCTTTTAAAGGCAGGATGCAAATTTCAGTGTGTTTCTTTTTCTTTATTGAAAGATATATTTACAAAAATAAACATATAAATTGGTAGATAAAGGAAAATACATAGTTTTGTGCCTGTTTGCAAATTCAATAGTTGTATTAACGTTTTTGGGAATAATTTACATTTTATTGAATATCTGTCATTTTATAGTGGCAATGTTTTTATGTTTCTGTGTCCCCTCCAAATTAAAATACTAGTACATAGATGTATTCTTGAGCCCCTTCCAAATATAAATACTTGATGCATTCCTAAGCCCCGTCCAAATCAAAATACTAGATGTATTCTTGAGCTTTGGAAGTTGGTTCTGTTGTTCAGGTTGTGGTTGCTTGTGCAGTCATCATGGCTGTGAGTGAGTCAGTCTATTCAAAACTACTGTATGTGGTTTTTACATGCATGTGTTTAAAACAGTTATAGGTTGTTCATGTTAAAGTAAGCACTTCTGAAGACCATCTTGTGTAGAAAAATAACTTAAAAATATAATTTATTGTCACTTCATAGTGTGGTGGTGCAGTTTGTGTCCCCTATCACTCCAGTGTTAAAACAAAATTAAATAATAATATAAAACTTGATACACTACGGCATAGCCAGCGGTAGAGCAGTTCTTATCTCAGGGTGACAAACCTTGTGGGGTTGAAGATTACAAACTGAATAAGCACATACGAGACTCCCAGTCCTAATGCATTATTATTTTCTTTTACTGTTCTTTAAGGTCACAGTAGTACAACGGCCCTGTACATACAATTATCACTTGGTAAAATTCTTTCTTACAGTTTTCTTATTTTCATCGCCCCCGGTGAACCAACAAAAGGCATTAATCTACCTTGCAGAACAATCCCATTGGCCACGTGGCACTGTCAATACCAACTTCCCCAACGGTGTAAAAATAACGCCAAGAATAGATTTAAATGATCCTGAAAATTATCCTTACGAACGTAAAGTCTCGAGCCACGCTGGTATGGCGAGAGAGAAGAAAATAAAAACAAAACTGAAGTTATTTATTGTTCAACTGCTTATTTTCTCCATCCTCTACGTTTCCTATTACCACCCCTTTTCCACGACATCCTTCTTGGAAAACACACAAAGATCTGGGGCGAGCGCTAGGTTGCCTCGAACTAGCTAGGTACCCAGCTATGCTGAAGCATACCGCAGCCAATAGGACTTCCTCTTAAATCCATCAGACCAAAATACCAATTACGTCTCGTACAAAAGAAAATTTGAAATACTGACTCTAGGCCACAGGGAATGAATTTTGCTCACATCAAAATTATGATTATTAGAGTATTTAAACTACAAATCAATTAATACAAAAGCACCATTGGCAGGGGATAGCTACACCACAATAATGAACACACTTCTTTGCTTGACTTCAGAACGTTCTCTGGAAAAACCCAGGCATGCCCAAGCTTACTAGTCACCAATCCAGTCGCCAGCCTGTCCCGGTGATTAATATATTTAACTTATAATGACATACCAAAAACAAAAATATTGAATAACACCTTTTTCATGATAGTCAACTCCCGATTATCCGCACTAGTGGAGGGGGCCGATGCCTCGCATAATCCTAAATTGCGTATAATCCACTTTTATCCTTTCTTAGATCTCGGTAGAAAGAAAAATGGTCAAATTCATTCCTGCAGTAAAAGGAACCAATTTAGTACAGTAGACCAGATGCTCAATTATTCGCATTAATTATTAGGAGTTATAACCTAATAATAAAATAAACAAATAGTAAAAAATTTTATGTTATCTTATTTTTTCAATATAAAAATCCGGTTACTCCATTCATGCGCGGAGTTGTTTCGCCTGCTTCCTGCATTATTTTGGATCCAAACAAATGTTATGTTTAAATGGAAAAAAAATGTTATTTAGGATGGTGTGGGGCCCTGGAGACTTCTTGAATAGGGGCCGGAAAATCCGGTCTGTGGTCCTGATTATGAGTATGATAAAGTCTATACACTTTGAGTGTTAATTAGGTTGCTTAGTTTACATCAGAAAGTGCCAGGAAGCCATAAATTATCTGGAAAAAAAGTACCCAAGGTTTGAAAAGAGCTCACTTTATCCTGAACCACCTATAGCAGTCATAGTCATGCAAACATGACGTAGGTAGTTGTTTGTTTCATGGCCAAACATGCCAGATGTGGACCATTATTATAACAATTTCACTTCCTCCTACTGTCCCTCCCCTTTTTTGGAACTGAGGTAAGATTGATATTGTAAAGTGAAATGTTGGCAGGTTCCAAGTATAATGCTCTCGGTAGGGTTTTTCTCAAAAAGCTGTGGATATTTAAAATTAAGTTTAAGTATATTCTCTTAGTTGCTATGGAAACAAAAATTTACTATTTAGTACACTTATTTGTTTCTGAAACAGTATAGTTTGTAGATTTTACCAGTAATGACTTTTTCGACACTCAAAAAATGTGTGCCTCTTAATGGATCTTGAGTGAGGAAAAATCATAGTTTTATATTTGTTTGCTATAGTGTTAGTTTTGAAGACGTTTCTTGGGAGTACATTTCTCTCTCACGAAAAATATCTTAGCTCATCAAGTTTTTCCCATAACATTTCAGTCAAAATTTGCATGTTTTTTGTTCTTATAAGCTGTGAAAACCAATGAACATAATTAAATAAAAAAAAATTGTATTGAAAATACATGTCGCAGGATACTGCTTGACATGTACAAAAATCAATTTAAAAGTATTTTTGGATTGCAAAAAATTCCTAAAATGTTGAATTTTTTTGTTACTTTTTTTTATGTATGTAAATACAAAAATTATTTATATTGGGCTTTTACATATGTTAAGCAGTAGCCCGTGAAATGTAGTTTCCATCGAATTTTGTTATATCATTATGTTGTTTGGTTTTTGCAGCCTATATAAATTAAAAGTATGCAAAATTTGTATTTAAAATGCCACTATGGGAAAACTTACTAAGATACTATTTTTGTAGTAGAAAGTTGTACTCCTAAGTAACATCTACAAAACTTAACACTATGTATTTCATACAAATATAAAATTTGAATTTTTACCCACGTTAACGCATTGAAGTTTTTGCATAGTGGTAAGATAATTCAAAACTTCATTGCTTTTTTATTTATCAGTACTTACAACTAATTCACAGAAGTGACATTAACTTTCACATAAGCTAAGTACACTGAAGTACTACTTAATAAAAAAATGTTTCAGTTTCAATTAAAAATTAATTTTTGATTATCAAGACGTAAAGTGTGCTATTTTTAACAATAAATTTTTTTGGTGTGTGTTATCTTATTTCTGTAAGTGAGTTAGATTTCATCTTGGATAAGGTCCAAGAAAAGTAAAAATTAAATTTTAACTTGTCGTTCCTAAACACAATAAGGTGTATAACAAGTTTTGTCCAAGAAATAAAACCTTTCGGATTTATGTATACAAGTTACACAATTTTTGGTACAGATGTAAAATAATTAATGTCCTCCTACCAAGCAGTTGTAAAAATGCAATTGGTACAAGATCAGATTCATATTATAGTTTGAAAATATTTCCTGTGTTGTAATGATGCAGAAATCAAATACAGTAATTTATGATAATGAATTCTTTGGCACATAAAATATGTGCTGAAAATTTTGAGAATTTTTATTTTATATAAAAGTTAAAATTTTTTATTTGCTTGTTAATTATAATTTTGGATGCTGTCCAGAATGAGTAGTAATATTGTAGCATACATGTTTAGTTACATTCAGACTCACAAAGTGGTACAAATATTCTGTTCATTTTGTGAGAAAAGCTGAATACAGTATTTAAGTAGGTAGGCCCTAAGTAAGTTGATAAAACTATTGTTTTAATTGTTGGACACACAAATTACGTATTTAATCAGTCAACGCATGGTCGTGGTAGTAATAAAAAATTTTTTTTTAGTAATTGCAGTAAGCATTTAATTTTAGTTGAGAGTACATTAATAACTATTAACAGCCTTTGATATTATGACCTTATGACCTCAATTTTACAGCAGAAGAAATAACGCTTGGGAGTCCGTGACTGTGCTCACAGGAGCAATTTTTTAAATTATGTTTTGACTGCGGATAAGCTGTGGTTTCACTAGTTCACGTTGCTACCCTCCTGCTCTATTAAAATAGTTCAAAGTTGACTGTAGTTTTGTATTTATTGAACTGAAAAAGTTGAAATTTCGTAACGACTACCATGTAATTGTTTTCTTACCAAAACCAAAATGATGGTACCAATTTTTCGTTATAACTTATACGTTTCTGCACATGAAATATTCCTTCAACACAATATTATTGTTTAGAAGAAGTTTGTGTAGACAGAGTAGAATGTATCTCTTAACATAATTTTGTTATGCTCTTGCTTTATTGATATACTTACATATATAGTGTCCTGATATTGCAACAATTTTAAGGTTGCCGCCTGAGTGGCCATAATGTATGCTTGAGACGTAAAAGTGCAGAAACGGTGAGGCCAACACAACATACACATTACACCTCACCCTAGGCTCCAAGCACTGAAAGTGTAGAAGCGGTGAGGCCATCACAACACACATATTATACCTACTTCACACTGGTCTCAAGGCGCTGAAATTGTAGAAGCGGTGGGGCCAACACCACACACAAATTACACCTCACCTTATGCTCCAGGTGCTAAAAGTGTAGAAGCGGTGAGGCCAACGCAACACACACATTACACCTCACCCTGGACTCCAGGCACTGAAAGTGTTCAAGCGGTGAGGCCAACGCAACACACACATTACACCTCACCCTGGGTTCCAGGCACTGAAAGTGTAGAAGCGGTGAGGCCAACACAACACACATATTATACCTACTTCACACTGGGCTCAAGGCGCTGAAATTGTAGAAGCGGTGGGGCCAACACCACACACAAATTACACCTCACCCTATGCTCCAGGTGCTAAAAGTGTAGAAGCGGTGAGGCCAACGCAACACACACATTACACCTCACCCTGGACTCCAGGCACTGAAAGTGTACAAGCGGTGAGGCCAACGCAACACACA